>SZWC01013781.1:0-24097 GCA_023375785.1 Penium margaritaceum
GACACCCGCCATGCGCCGCGGCAGGTATTTATGCCCTGGACCTGTCAGTTGTCATTTCTCTCTGCATATGCTATATTGAAGCATTCTGACACTTGGACTTGTGTCTCCTAGCCAAACCCTTGCCGTTGTAAGTACGACCTGTGATTGTCGTCACCGTCTGACTAGGCACTGACGCCCGGTCAGCGGCCGTGTCCCTAGGAAGCTTCTACGCACTTTCTCAGGTGGACTACCAGTCTGGAGCTGACCAACGACCGCCCCGGATTCTTGGACGCTGTTTGGGACCTTCTGCAGTTTTTGTGCAACATGTAGGAGTTTATCTGTGGACTGGTCGTGGGCCCGATTTGCATGTTTTTGTATTGTGTTCACCGCTTGATGCCGGATGCATGCATGTGACAAGTAGTAGCGTCCAAATTGTCATTATGCACGTTTGAATTAGGACGTTTTAGCGTTGACTTGTCTACGCTGAGTTACGGCCAAAACAGTGGGTTTGGGCCGGTTTTAGGACAAACCTTGCACTGCCACGTGCAACACCCGCCGTGCACCTGCCGTGCACCCGCCGTGGCAGAAACTTATGCCATGGACCTGTCATTTTTCATCGGGTACATGTAGGGATTACCCACAAAATTCGATTGTGTGTATGCCCTACCCAACGTTGGGAAGAATAAGACTCCCCTGCCCACGGACCTGAGAATATTAACATTTTATCCACAAAAAGCGAGAAAACGCAGCATGTCAATGGCTGTGTTGCTAGGAAGCTTCCGCACATCTTCTCAACTAGTCAATGGCTTTGTTGCTAGGAAGCTTCCGCACATTTTCTCAACTAGTCAACGGCTGTGTTGCTAGGAAGCTTCCGCACATCTTCTCATGGTTCAGAGCAGAGAGAGACATTTCTCGCTGAGCTGCGCAACCGAGATGCAACAGAGCAGTAGTAGTGGGTATCACCGTTGCAGCTGATTTGCAAGGACCAATCGACGTCAACCGACTACCGCTGACGCCACCCGCATGCAGCACGTGAGAGTGCAGCAGCAGCAGTCGCTAGTTGTAGTAGCATCATGCGGCAAGCACAGCAGGTGGCACTCGCTGGTAGCTGTTTGAATTGGCGCTAGTAACAGTAGCAGCAGGCGATAGCAGGCAGCAGTAGCAACAACAAGCGGCGAGCAGCGAGCTGCGGGCAGCGAGCAGCCAACAGCAGCAGCAAGAAATAACAAGTAGTAGGAGCAGTCGCGCAGTAGAGCAGCAATGTAGCAGCAGCACGTAACAACAGCAGCGTGCAACAATAGCAGTGCACAGCAAGAGCAACACACAATAGCGATGCACTACAGCAGCAGCGCACGGCTGCTGCCATAGCTGCGCAAGCTGTTGCGCGGTTGCTAGTGTAGGCGTAGGCGAAGTATCCGTTACTGCCGAGCGGGAGCGAATGCGTAGCTTCCGCACAACTTCCGCACGACTATTGCGGAGTAGCCGCCTAACAGGCACGAGGGTTGTTAAAAACAAAAGGAAAAATGTGCCGACGTTAGTTGTTTTCTTGCTGACATCATGAGGTCCGTGTTGACATCAGCAAACCCATGCTGATGTCAGCACTTGGCTGAGTCAAAGTTTTGAGTCGGAAAGTCAAAATTTTCTAGCGTTTCAAGTTCTCGAGAACTGCGGCCGGTCCTGCAATCCAATCCATTTGACATCCCGGTCCATACTGAGCGTTGACATGGCTCCGACCGGTGACAAGGGCAAAGGACCACTAGATCCCTCTTCCTCCTCCTCAGGGGTCATGAGCCAACGCTCGCAGGATATTGAGGACCTGTGGAGTCAGCAGGATGAGATGCGTCATCTGTAGCAGCAGCAAATTGATGCCATCCGTACGCTCATTGAGTTTCTTCATGGTCAATCCACGGCCCCACAATAGACCTCCGAGGGAGTCGGCGGTTTCGTACCTTATGCATAGCAATCGACATCTGCACATGACAGCAGCAGGACGCGACCCACCACCTCTTGACCCTTGGGACGAGGACCCTCTCATGCCCGGTATGGAGGATGACACTCACGAGAGGGAGATTCACATGCTTAAGGAGTGTCTCCTCCAGCTTTAGATGGGTTCTCGGGCCCCATAGACATCTGGCATCCGATTCTCGCCTAATCCCTACCTCGATGACTTCCCTCATCCCAGTGTTTTCCCAATCCCTCGTCCTTCTCTGCCTCTGGTTGCCCTCCGTACGGAGCGGCAACCTAAGGACTTTGACACACGGGCTCCATGCTATATCAGCGAGGATGGCTTTGACTGCTCATAACCTGGTTTCCATGTCTGGGCCACTTCAGAGGGGGTCTGGCCCTACTATCACAATCCGTACCAAGTTACGGATAGCGTTCACATGCTGATAGCGGCCAGGGCGATACGTGGACTCCTTTACGCCATGCCACGCGAGACTGTCGTGGAACTTTGCCCTTTCCTTGGAGAGGCTGGCACAGGCGCAGGTGTTGATCCACGTGTGGGCGGGGACATTGTTTTGTCCCTTCTTGCTTTTGAGACGCATGCTACCTACGCGGCGCTTATTCGCGCCTTCCACCCCCTTTGTCAAGGGACCTGCCGAGCCCGCAACCGATTACTGGCGGAGTGCCATGCGCATCTACACGTGCCTTGGGACCTCGGGAGATACACATTTGTGGTTGCTTTGTACGCTCATGGTCGGAGTTCGCCTGGAGCCCGCAGACATCTTCTCGGGGTACAGCGACGCCATGCTTGAGCCTTTCTCCACCTCCCTCCAGCTTCTTCCTTGGGCGCATCAGCTTTTCCTCCAGGTGACTCCTGCCCGTGAGGTAGTTGTGGCCCGTCAAGAGAGTTCCCTTGCTGCAGCGGTCATCGCGTCCCCACCAACGCCCCTCTTGGAATCCACTTCTCCGTCCTCTGGAGTGGACAGAGAAGTCACTTCCGACACTTCCAGCACATCCTCCTCTTCCCCTTCCACCCCGATTACCCTGACACAGACGCAAGGTGTGGTAGCATTGGCACAAGGGCTAAAAGGCAAGAAACGACGTGGTTTGGTCGAGCAGTAGTCATAGCGGCAAGAGTAATGGGGCGGCAGCAGTGGATGTAGTGTTCGTTCCCACAATTGTGGAGGTGCTCATCGCTACACCGAGTGCCAGCAACCGCATGACTGGGCATGGATCACTTGCGGTCTTCAAGCTGCACATGCATAGTGGTCTGCGTTGACTAGCACAGCCTCTGGTTGCGCGACGACCACAATCGCAACAGTTCTCGCTTCCCCACCGGGGAGCAGTGGCAACCCGGACCAACAAGACCGCACCATTGCCGAGCTTCGTTACCTTCTAGCGCTTTGCTTTTAGGGAGGTGCAAGTTTTTTTGTCATAGTCGGGTGGTTCACGGACTGTTTGCTTCTCCGTTCTTGTAGCTTGTGATGACTCATGTGGGGGTGCACAGCTGGCATGTGATGATGATGGGCCTCACAGTGTCGATTGGATTCCTGAGTCTCACCTCTACGCCCTTCATCGTTTCTCCTCACTTGTTGCTCAACGCCTGTCTGAGGCCGAGTGTTCCATTGCCAGTTGTACAGTAACGTCCCCCGGTTGTGATCCCGGTGGCACTTGGATCATCGATTCTGGTGCCACTCATCACATGACTTGTCATCATAGTGACTTCGTTGCTCTCCATCCTCTTGCGTTTGTTCACTCCATTGGCACAGGTTCTAGTCTGTCACTGCCGGTCTAGGGTGTTGGGGTTGTGTGCTTCGATGGTCCGTGTGGCCCCCTGTATCTTTCCAAGGTGCTTTTTGTGCCTAACCTTGAGCTCAGCCTTCTATCTGTGCATGCCTATACACGGAAGGGACTCTTTGTGGAGCACACTGCAGACTCCACGACTATGACATCTGTCGATACTTGAATCATTATTCTTCGTGCTTCCGTTGTGGATGATTTGTACTGTGTCTCTTGGATTTCTTCTTCTTCATGCTCCCCTTCCCCTCCTACTCATGTGTTTATCATTGGTATTTTGTCTGCTGAGCACCACTGACTGCTGCATTGTCACCTGTGTCATGTGGGCTCCGACACTGTGTTGAAGATAATTCGGACACAACCCGCACTCAGTCTTGATGCGGCTTCTTTCGAGAATCTACCCAAGACCAAATGTTTGTTCAAGGTAAGATGCATCATTGCACCCATCCTGACTCTCGTTCTCGAGCACTTCGGCCCCTCGAGTTCGTCCATTCGGACCTTCTCGGTCCTCTCCCTGACGATTCTTTGTTCGATGAGGGTCATTACATCGCGACCATGTCTGATGACTTCACCCGGATGCGGTGGGTCTACAACCTGTGCAAGAAGAGGGATGCCGCTCTCGCGGTTTGCCTCTGGCTAGTGATGGTTGAGCGTGAGTCCCGCCACATGATGCACACCTTTTGTTCGGATCGCGGCGGCGAGTTTCTCGCCGAGATGGACAGTTTCTTTGCCGAGCACGGGGTTTTCCACTAGGTCTCCGCTCTTCCTACTCCTCAATAGAACGGTGTCTATGAGCGCTAGAACCGGACCATGGAGGATGCAGTTCGTGCTATTCGGTTTGAGTGTAGTCTTCTGGAGTCCTTTGCCTTTGAAGGATTCACGTACATAACGTGGGTCTGGAACCGCCTCCCGCACAGTCCCCTTCCGAACCACGTTATACCGTACGAGCTCTGGTTTGGCCACCATGTTAACCTGCATCTCGCTCGTGTCTGGGATATCTATGGCTTTTGTGTGCTACACCGAGGACCAGCAGGGGTCCAAAGTCTCCCCGCGGCGTCGCCTGTGTGCCTTCGTGGGCATCTCCCCGCGGTCGTAGGCCTAGCGTTTTTGGGACCCCGCATGTTGTCGCATCGTTGAGTCTCGCGACGTGCTCTTCTTTGGATCTCTTACCTACCGCGACCTGACCTAGATCATGTCGGTGTCCATCACGCACGTTCCTACGTGTGAGGCTTCTTGACGGATGGGGGAGTCTGGGCCTGTAAGCGCCTCTTTTCTAGGTGATGTGTCCGTTCGAACCCCTCCACTTCTCAGTCTCTGGCTCTTGATGACCCAGCGATCATCGCTGTCGGCCCAAAGACCTCACTGGCCCAGCCGTTCTCTACTCATATTCCCTTGCACCCCATAGGCACCCATGATTCTGTACCTATGTCCAACCGTACTCGTACCTCTATGCGTGGTCCTGCCTCAACCCTTGCTCCTGCTGCCACACCCAGTCTTGAGTCTTCCATCATTTCACCAGCATCTCCTCACAATGCATCACCTACCCCTTTGCATCCATCCTCACTTGATGTGAGCCTGAGGTGAGCCCCTTGAGCCCAGCTTACTCGCATGAGCCCGGTGGTCGTCTTCGACCATTGGTCTCCGGAGTCAAACGGGTGTTACATCCCCTACCCAGGTGCTCCACTCGTAGCGTCGCGAGTTTTGATCCCGGTACAAATGCCCTAAGCCTGAGTGTCTACACAGATCACACAAAGATACATCCAACGTGCCCTGCAGGGTACGATCTGGTCACTCGCGAGTTTCGTGTCGCTTTTGATGCAGTCGCTGACCTCGTGGTCGTCAGGCCGAGATCTGAGGCGCGTGCACTTGCCACTCAGAGCTCTCCCTCTATGGCGCCTGATCCGGGCACACAAAGGAAAGATCTCTCATCAAAGGATGTAGACGCCTAGCGGGCTACCTGCGAGGATGAGCTTCGTGCCATCCGAGAGCACGGAGTTTACGAGCTAGTCGACCTTCCACGTGGGAGGAAGGCTATTCAGGTCAAGTGGGTCTTTCACAAGAAGGTGAAGGCGGATGGCTCACTAGAACGCCACAAGGCTCGCTTGGCCGTTGAGGGCTATTATGAGATAAAGGGCATCAATTACATTGATACCTTCACCCCTCTTGGCCGCATGACCTCAGCTTGCGCTCTGTTTGGTGTGGTTGCTCAGCATGACCGGGAACTGCACCAGAAGGAGGGGAAGAATATGTTCCTTCATGGCTCTCTGGAAGAGGAGATTTACATGGCCCAGCCACTAGGCTTTGAGGATGGTGACAAGGTTCGGCGCTTGTGCAAGTCCTTGTACAGCCTCAAGTAGTCTCGTTGTTGCTCAAACTAGGAGATTACTAGCACCCTGACTCGTGTAGGATATGTACAGAGCGAGGCAGATCCCTCTCTCTTTATCCGATGAACGCTTGAGTAATGCAACGCCATATTGGACTATGTGGACGACCTTCTGATCGCGTCTCCTTCTATGGAGGCCGTGAAGGAGGCCAAGGCGGTCCTCTAGATCTTATAGGATGAATGATCTCGGTCCTACAGTGGTGTTTCTTGGAATTGAGGTCGTGCGAGACCGCAAACGTTGGACACTTCTGTTGCATCAGGCCTGATACTCATGTGTTGACGAGGAGTGCTGAAGTGACCTTGGCGCAATGCCCATGGCCTCGACAACTCTCAAACCTGAAGGGAAAGATGCCCAAAAGGTGGACGATCCCACACAACTAGGGGAGATAGTGGATGTGACCACGTCTCATCGGATCTCTGATGTACTTGGTCACTACCACACGCCCCGAAATGCTTTTGCCGTCAACCTCCTTGCACGTTTCTTGCAAGGTCCACGTGCTGGAGCCCTTCATGAGAGTGTGCAAGTGGTGCGATACGTGGTCTCCAAATCGTACCTTGGTGTCTACTTTTGCTGGCACTGTTTGGTGGTTCTTGACAGCTACACCAACAGCGATTGGGCTTGGAGTCCAGATGGACGCAGTCACACCGGTTATGTGTTCGTGCTTGGTGGTACTGCTATGTCTTGGCGCAACAAGAACCAGGGCTGCATTCCATGTAGCTTGTTAGGGGCAGAGTATGTTGCTCTGGGTGTAAGGGCTACTGAGGCAGTGTGGCTGTAGTGCCTGTTCCTTTAGCTGGGTCAGTCACTGCCCTCCATTGTGCTTCGCTATGACAACGAGAGTACTCTTGCCATTGCGGAGAACTCTGGTGTCTTTCAAGCTCGCATGAAGCACATTACGATCGAGCATCACTTTGTTTGTCATCCGGTGGAGCAACACGTGATCTCCGTCATATGGGTCGGCACTATCATGCAGCGTGTTGATTTCTTGACAAAGGTACTGGCACGGGGGAAGTTTCTGGTGGCCATTCGTTTCGTTGGGCTTGCCCCTTGCCTGAGAGTGGTTCAGTGCGAGATGTGTCTGTGTCTGTGTCACGACTGCTTCTACATTTGTTCTTGCACTCGTTTCAGTGATGCACGTGTATATGCATGCGAACCATCGGGTCATGGGGGAGTGTTGTGATTTGTGAAGTTCCCGTCAACCTGTAAAGTCTAGTGTGACGCTCTGGGTTTGTTAGTCAGAAACGCGCGCGCCAGTGTTAGCGCCAGAAAGCAGCTGAAAACTGAAAGTGACTGATTAGGAATGAAGAATGAGCAACAATGGGAGACCCCTCCAAGTTCTAGCTCCCCCACACTAGTGTAGAACTTGTTACTCAGCTAACCAGCCAATCAGAAAATAGTCCTAGACCTATTTTTTGGCAAGGAGGGTTTTCTCGGTGAGCCCTGCCAGACGGCCGACAGCCCAAAACCCAGGCGTTGTCTGTTTTGCCTGAAAACTGGATCATATCATAATACCAACGCTGTGAACGCAGTCGTGCGGTCAGAATCAGCTAGAAAAAAAGCAGCGAAGAGTTATGGCTGCCCGAACCTGGGCAATGCCTACGACAGACAGTGATGCCAAGCAAGGCCACATAGCATGAGACAGGGACCCTAGGCGTAGCATGGCGATGTAGATGCAATGCCACAACCAAAAACAAAGCAGAGTGCATGGAAACAACATCTGCATTGGCAATGACCGCCGGCGGCTCGACCGTTGCGGAGGCCTGCCGATGGAGTTGAGCGCATCGCCGTAGGGAGGAGGCTTCAGCGAACCGTGCGTGGGCCTCAGCGCGCGTTAGCTCCACCGCACGACACTCCAGTAGCGTTGAGTCTCGCCGTCAGTCATCTAGACACCGATGTACACAAGCCGGGAGGACACAACAGAGTACAATGAGAGATGTGCGAAAACCAACACTCCCCCGTGACTCACAGGCGTAGTGCACATGTGCGGGCAGAGACACAGACAACGACCAGACTCCCCCAGACCACTTTGAGATGCAAGCAAGGACAATGAGAAAAACTCACGGACGCACGCCGACTGAACTCACAGCCTTCTTGAACGAGTCACGCTTCAGTGCCTTGGTCAAGAGGTCAGCCAACTGTCATGCTGTCTGAACCCACACGATGTTGATGCTGACGTCCTGCAACAACGAACGCACATAGTGATACTGAATGTTGATGTGCTTTGTGCATGTGTCATGCACGCTGTCATTGTTGGCGATGGCCATGGCACTCTCATTGTCACAATGCAATGTGATGAATGCAACAGGTTGACGCAACTCGGACAACAAACAACGTAGCCATACACTCTCACATGCGCCTGAGCCAAGAGCCACGTACTCAGCCTCAGTAGTGCTGCCTGTAATGCACCCCTGCTTGCCACTGCGCCAGGAAACAACTGTGCCGCCAATCAGAAAGATCTAGCCTGTGCGACTCTTACCGTCTAGACTGCTGGCCCAGTCACTATCGGTGTATCCCACCGCGACCACAAACGGCTGACGGCGGAACATGAGACCTTGCCGAGGAGTCGAGACAACATAGTGCAATACTCGGATCGTGGCCTCGTAATGGAGGTGACGCGGCTCCTCAAAGTCTGCACATAGGCGGCCTGGTTAATGTGCAGGACACCCTGGGAGCGATCATGCTCGAGCTCCATGCCCAGGAAGACTCTGGCAGATCTAAGATCCTTCATCTAGTAGGCGGCGTGCAGCAAGTCCTTGACGCGCTGGATGGCAGCCGTGTCTGGCAACGCGATGAGGAGATCGTCGACGTAAACCAGAACAGCGGCGAAAGTCTGGCCTCGCGGACTGACAAACAGTGCGGGGTCAGCAGTGCTGCGCTGGAGTCCGCCCCGAAGGAGCATGCTGCTGATTTCTTGGTTCCAGCACGGAGGCGACTGCTTCAGGCCATATAGGGCCTTACGCAGTTGCCAGACTCTCCCAATGCCGTTATCGAAGCCTGGGGGCTGCACCATGTTGAGCTCCTCATCCTCCAGTGAGCCATGGAGAAACGTGTTGCTCACATCCATCTGATACAGCTCCCACCTATGCTGGGTGACCAGGCTGAAGAGCATCTGGCTAGTGGAGAACCGGCCAACTGGGGCAAAGAGCCAGTCGTAGTCGACCCCAGGAATCTGGGCAAACCCCTTGCCTATAAGGCGGGCCTTGTACTTGTCGAAGGACCCGTCTGGCTTCCAGTTGTGCCGAAAAACCCACTTGGCACCGATGGCCTTCCGACCTGGAGGAAGGTCGACGAGGTCATACACATGGTGCTGTGGGATAGCAGCGAGCTCGTCGGCACAGGCAACGTCCCCGTGTGCGGCCTCTGGAGAGGCTCGTGCCTGGCGCAGGATGGCTGGGTCCTCCGGACGTACTGTGGAATGGACTGAGAGAGCGTGTGCATCTCGAGCCCCTGGAGGGATGCGCGCGAGTGCAGCCACCGTAACGTGCGGATGCTCGTGATGGAGCATGGCGTAGCCTAGTGCGGAGCCCGGGTGAAAGTCTGCAATGATGGCCAAGGTGGTCAAGCCGAGGGCCTTGGTGCCAGGGTCCCCACTCACGAGCGTGGGAGTGGAGGAGACACGTGGAGCCACGGGGGGTCGAGGCGCCACGGAGCGGGGTGCGACATTCCGCACGCTCGTCGACGGTTTGGGTCGGAGGCTGCCGCCTGGGCCACGTGTGTAGCGTGGCAGGGCTGGAAATGACATTGAATCCGACGGGCCAATGGAGGCAGATGGGGTTGCTGGCCCGGAGGGGCCAGCGGATGCAACCAGGGCAGCTGGCCCGGATGGGCCGGCGGACGCGATTGGGGCTGCTGGCCCGGAGGGACTGGGGAGCGCGTCTGGGACTACCCAACCGGAGGGGCCAGTAGACACGACTGGGGCTACCAGTCCGGAGGGACCAGCGGACGCGACTGGGGCTACTGGCCTGGAGGGACAGGCAGACGCGTCAGGGACTGTCGGAACGGAGGGGCCAGTGGACACGACAGGGGTTGCCGGCCTGGAGGGACCAGCGGACGCGACAAGGGCTGCTGGCCCGGAGGGAGTGGCGAGCGCGTCTGGGAGTGCCGAACCGGAGGGGCCAACGGACACGTCAGGGGCTGCCGGCCTCGAGGGACCAGCGGACGCGTCTGAGGCTGTCGGCTCGACGAGACTAGCGGACACAACTGGGGCCGTGTGCTTGGAGGGGCCGGCAGACACGACTAGGGCTGTTGGCCCGGAGGGACCAACAGCCGTGACTGGGGCTTCCGGCTCAGAGGGTCTGGGGGATGTGTCACCCGGAAGCGACAAGATGGAGGACGGACTCACTCCCCCACACGACGGGATAGACACAGACGAGCCGGAGCGAATGAGGTCGTGAGGAAACAGGTCCTCGAAGAAGAGTGCATCCCGAGACTCGACGATGCACTGTCGGGAGGGAACCCAGAAGCGCCAAGCCTTGGACTGATGAGAGACACCGATTGGAGCGAAAGCGGCGAAGAGGGCGGCCACACTCATGCTCCGCAAGGACAAGCCAGTCCTAGACAGTGCGGGCAACATCGCTCTTCTGCCAAAGGCAAAAGACCCAACGAGAGTAGTTGTCAGTGAGGGTGAGGACATAGTGGATGTGCTCGCTGACGGACTCGGTGGGGAGAGGGCCCATGACGTCCAAATGGACAAGGTCAAGAGGGGCAGACGCACGGGAGGAAGACAGAGAGTACATGGACCGGTGCATCTTCCCCTAAGCGCAATCAATGCATTGGGTGGGGCACGGAAGGAGAAAGGTCTCCGGGTCAAGGCCCTTAGCCGACTGGGTGCGGAGCATGCTGCCTACGAAGGCAGAGTGGACATGGCAAAGGCAGCGGTGCAAGAGGGGAGTGTGCGCAGGGGAAAGCGTGCTGGTGACAAACACATGGCCTGTGGCGGCCGACGGGGAGGAGACGGAAGGGGAGGAGAGGCGCGGCACATGCCACAGGTTGCCACGGGCGGTGGCATGCAAGACGACGAGACCAGACGGACGCAACGACACAGTGCCAACACCACGCGAGTGCACAACATCCATGCTCATGCGGTTAAGTGCAGTGACGGACAGGAGGCTAAGCTTGAGACCAGGGACGAAGAGGACGTCGGTTAGAAAGACGTCACCGGCAGGACCACAGAAACGAACAACGCCAACACCACGGACAGGCAACACCTGTCCGGAGCCCATCACGACACCAGAGACATCGCCTACAGGACCGAGCATACTGAAGGCCTTGCGAGAGGCCATCATGTGATGCGTGGTCTTTGAGTCGATGATCCAGGTTTCAGCGGGGTCCTAGACCGGGGTCGCCAGATCGCTAACGGTCACATGGCAGCAAGCAAGGGATGCGGACGTGGTGGAATGAGTCGCGAACCGAGACTGCCAATCATCAAGCCATGCAACATCGTCATAGGAAGGGGTAGAGGAGATCACGGGAGATGATGCGACGAACGAAAACGGGACTCGACCGTCGAGCAGCCTCAGTCATGCAAGGCGGGGCAAGAGAGCAGGAGGTGATGCAACTCGCACTTCCCAGGGGATGAGGGCGCGTAAGGCCAAGCTGGAGCGCGATGAACTGCTCCAGCTGACGCTCACGGGAGGACGGCCCAGGAGTGTAGACAAAGAGCGGAGTGATGGCACCGGAGCTTGGGTAAGGGAGGGATAGTGCCGGCGACGAGAACAAAGGCGCTGACTGCTGTGGGTAGTACTGCTGCGACGCGGGCGTCTGCGGGACTGGCGGAGCTGTCGGAGTGGCGGAACTACTGGACGAGGTCAAAGTGTAAGGGCCAGCAGCAGCAACAACGGCAATGGGGAGACAACGCTCTCGCTGGCAACGCATGGTGGCGATAACGCGCGCCTCGTCCATCGGGAGAGGGCACGTGTACCACCCGTGCCCGGGCTGGCCACAGTTGTGGCAGACCGAGCCACCACCGCTAGACCCGGTCGACGGCTGCTACTGCTACTGTTGCGGCGGACCCTTGCCTTTCCAGTTCTGGCTCTTCTTCTTCTTCCCCGAAGACGATGAATTAGTTGCGACAAGGGAGGCGATGGCCACGGAGGCAATGGCAACGAAGGCGATGGAAGGGGATGCAAGAGCCTCCGTGCGATGGAGCTGGGACTCTTGGCGAGCTTCCTCAATGCGGAGGAAGAGCTCATATGCCCAGGGCATGAGGGTGCCCTGGGCTGCCATGGTGGAGAGGATGTCCTGGGGGTAGTGCACGAAGACGTCCGCATACGCGATGGTGGCGCCGCGCTTGATGGAGAGGAGCACGGACAGAGGAGGTGGAGCAGATTTGCCGAGACGACGGAGGATGTCCTCCACCCGCTGCTAGTAGGCAGTGACCGTCTCGGTCTCCCCCATGTGCAGGGAGTTGAACTCCCGGAGCAGACGGCTGATCTCAGCGTCGCTTGAGAGGCAATGGGGCTTGGTGAGGACGTTCCATGCGGCTCCAGGGTCTGGGATGTCGCCAGAGGTGAAGTCGCCGAGGAAAGGCTCTAGGGCCAGGCTGGAAGCTAGAGGGGCGACTTGGACGAGGGCACGGACGGCGCGACCAGCGTCATACAGCTGGTCGGCCTGGGTGGAGTCAGAAGGGAGGGTGTAGTATGCCCACAGGCCCTCACCTTGCGCACAGATCCAGAAGCTGAGCTCCCAGCTCCGGAACTGCTCGCCGGCCTGAAGCGGCGGCGGCGACGTCTCAAAGTCCTTCTGCCTGTGGCCGACGCCCAGAGTGGGGCCAAGGACGGAGGTCAATGTCTGCCGTTGGCGCTGAGTCTGCTGCTGTGCCAGGTAGTACGTGGCATCAGACACAGCTGGGTTGGCGTGTCCTGGAGGGATGAACGACGGCGGCGCACTGGTAGCAGTCTAGGAGGCTACTAGCTGTAGTGCTGCAAGCTGCTGCGTCAAGGTCGTGAGCTGTTACTGAAGAGCGACGAGAGGATCAGGGTTGCCGCCAACGGCACCAGTGGGTTGCTACTGTTGCAGTTGTTGCTGCTGCTGCAGTCGCTACAAGAAAGGGGGGTAGGGGTCCCCCTTACAGAGGAGGACCCCTCCTCACCAGGGCTACCAGCCATGGTTTGGTGTCCCTTGATTTATGTCTTTGTGTTGCTGATATCAGCAGTAGCTTGGGACAGTGGGAATTCTACCCACCCCTTTGGTTGTCTCCCCCCTTCCCTTTCTCCCCCTTCTTTTGTTTCTTTGTTGGTGATGTCAGCAGTGACGTCGGGAGTGACATGAGCAACGGGATGCTGACGTCAGCAGCGGCGGTTGTTGGGACCGCTGTTGTTGTTGTTGTTGTTGCTGCTGCTGCTGCTACAGCCGCTATAGCTGCTGCTGCTACTGTTGCTACTACTGCAGTTGTTGGTGCTGCTGCCGCTGCGGCTGCTGCTGCTGCTGATGTAGATGCTGCTACCGCTTCTGCTGCTACTGTTGCTGCTATTGCTATTGCTATTGCTACAGCTGCTGCTGCTGCTGCTATGGCTGCGTGTGCTATTGCTGCTACTATTGATGCAGCTGCAGTTGTAGCAGTAGCTAATGCTACTACGAGCTGCTATGGCTGCTGCAGTCCGCTACTACTGCTGCACGCTGCTATAGTTGCTACGTGATGCAACTGCTGCTCGCTGCTACTGCGGGCTGCTGTTGCGGGCTACGGGCTGGGGATTTTTTTTCTCCTTCTCATCGTTTTTTTTCTTGTTTTTCTTGTCACAACGGGCAGCAACACGCTGTCTGCTACAAGAAACGGGTTGCTGCTTGCTGGCAGCGATGAGCTGCTTCTCGCTGGCAGCAGCGGGCTGCTGCTCGCTGCTCGCTCGCTGCGAGCTGCGAGCAGCAGCAGCCGCGGCTGGCTGCTGCCGGCAGTTGCTCGCTGCTGGTGCTGCTGCAGTCGGCTACTGCTGCGGCTCGCTACTGCGGCTGGTGCAGCCTGCTGCTGCTGCTGCACGCTATTGTAGCTCTTGCGTGCTGCGGCTGCTGCTCGCTGCAGCTGCAGGCTGATGTTGCACACTACTGCTGCTGCTGCTACTGTTGCGAGCTGCTGCAGCGGGCTGCTACTACTGCAGGCTGCTGTGAGCTACTGCTTCTGCCTGCTGCTACTGTTGCACGCAGTTGCTGCTGGTTGCTGCTGCCACTGCTCGCTGCCGTTGCCTGTGGCTGCCGCTGCTGCAGGTTGCTGTTGCTACGTGCTGGTGCCAGTCACTGCACCTGGGTGACGTTGTAGCGTGCGTCGTCGTCCACAAGTGTCGGACGCCACATGCCGCTCACCTCCTCGTGTCACGCATGGGGGTCAGTGCTGCCGAAAAAATTTCGACAGCATTTTCCCAGGCCCAGTGATTTGATAACCATTCATAGTTATTTATGTATTTCTTTACCAAGAACGGTGGAAAGTTCCTGACCGTAATTCCTGTCGAGATACTCGATGGGATTCGATTTCCACTGCTTGCTTCACGCATTTGCGTCAAACTTGACGTGACCTCATGGTGTCGGTAGCGGAACAGTGGCCATGGACTGTCGCAATCAAGTAATGATTACGACAGTCCATTCTTGACTGTAAAATTTTAGGTTCTGTTTGAAATTTTCGTTGTGTTACACTTAGACCTATTTTCTGGCAGGCCGGGTTTTCTCAATGAGCCCTGCTAGACGCCCGACAGCCCAAAACCCGGGCGTCATCCGTTTTGCCTGAAAACTGGACCATACGATAACACTGCTGCGAACGCAGTCGTGCGGTCAGAATCAGCTAGAAAAACAGCAGCGAAGAGTTATGGCTGCCCGAACCCGGGCAGCGCCTACGCCAGTCAGTGACGCCAATCAGGGCCACACAGCAGGAGACATGGACCCTAGGCGTAGCATGGCGATGCAAATGCAATGCCACAACTAGAAACAAAGCAGAGTGCATGGAAACAACATCTGTAGTGGCAGTGACTGCCGAAGGCTCGACAGCCTCGGAGGCCTGCTGATGGAGTTGAGCGCATCGCCGTAGGGAGGAGGCTTCAGCAAACTGTGTGTGAACCTCAGCGCGCGTCGGTTCCACCGCGCGACACTCCAACAGCGTCGAGTCTCACCGTCAGTCATCTGCATGCCGATGTACACAAGCCGGGAGGACACAATAGAGTACAATGAGAGACGCGCGAAAACCAACACGTGCGTCGCGGTAGGTACTTATGCCATGGACCTGTCATTTGTCATTTCTCTCTGCAAATACTATTGAAGCATTCTGATACTTTGCCTTGTGTCTCCTAACCAAACTATTGCCGTCGTGTGTACGATTTGTGAATGTTGTCAACGTCTAACCAAGCATTGACGCCTAGTCATCGGCAGTGTTGCTAGGAAGCTTCCAGGCAACTTCTCAAGGGTAACCACTTCAATGACAAGGCGAGCCTTGGAAAGTTGATAAGTGTCATTTGCAGATGAAGTGGTTATGTTGCAACTTTGTGTGATGCTTCCTCTGAGAACATGCAAGAGGGAGGAGTCTCTAGGCTGGAACCCACTAATGTTTTTCACATGAAAACCCATCAGGGTGAAGCACACGGACTCCAGCTAATTCATGGTGAGAAAAGAAAATATGGTGCTTATTGAAGATATGTTGTTTTATCCGAACTCCTCATTGAAGTAAGGGTTATCGTTCCTAGCCAGACCCGTGTTGTTGTGCACGACTTGTGACTGTCGTCGCCGTCTGACCAAGCACTGACGCCTAGTCGGCAACTGTGTTGCTAGGAAGCTTCCACGCATCTTCTCTCAAGTAACCCTTAGTCACATGACACCAAGGGGTGAAACAACCACGCAGAGTTGCATGTCAAGATATCGAGCAACAAGCGAGCAACCTCGCTCTCGCTCGCTACCTTCACAATCGCTCGTTCGAGCCACCACCTACTGCATTTGGGAATATCCCATCCTCGTGCATTTTCAACAAGTGTTCTGCAGAAACTACGCTTGGTCGAGCACCCGGCTCTGTTTTTTCCAAGCATGCAAGTAAGAAGTCATGCGTGTGACTGAGGCGTGAGAACATGCAAGCGTGGTGAATCCTGTCGGCCTCTTGGCCGAGGGAGTTGGCCCGGCGTGAGAAACCATCGTCACGAGAACCTGAGCGTGCAGGGTTGTCTCTCTTGGTCAATCACTAGCATGAGTGAGGTGAGTGTGCAACGAGGCCAGAGGTCATCCCGTATTACTGACATGTAAAGCAACAAAACCATTACATCCATCATTTTCTCACAAAAAATATGAACACCGATCAACACTTCGTTTTCAAGTTTTGCTACTGTTGTCATGAGAATATTAGGAGAGGATGCATGGTAGCATGCTATCCTTCCGACCAAGGCTGCCAACTCTGGCATGTTTGCTGTTTATTCTATTGGTCTGTCTCATGCACAATCTGCACCTGGTTGACCTTGGCCCCTGCTCTTCCGCTCCAGCTGTACTACGCATATTCCCGTGGCTCTCTGCACAAGAAATTGGAAATAATTTTAGGGCATGCAGGCCCATGCAAGAACGAACATGAGCTCTGTGTGTGAGTGCGATGCAAGACGGCAAGAATTTGGCTAAGTCTGGAACGCTGAATATAAAGAACAAGGAGAGTTTACAAATGAGCCCCTAGCGGGCTTAAGTAGGGGCGTCGGCAGCTAGCCGCACCGGGCCCCGTCACCCCCGCTGAGCCAAAACGGGTCAGCGGGGAGAACACACTGCGTACACCACGATAACAACAACGGTGGTCTCCTCGAGGCACCGGAACAGCTCTCCGAGTACCCGGGTCTCGACCACCGAGAAAATACGAACAGTGCCAGAAAACCTCAGAATCAGCGTCCAGTCATCACAGACGGCTTTCCGAACATCGGAAGCCCCACAATAGCCATCGGGTCTCCTCGTCGCACCGGTACTGTCAACCGGGTGCACGGGTCTGAACCCACCGAGAAAACTCTCCTACCTCCTGACAAGCCCTCATGGCTGCCGGAACGCATGGACCGCGTCTCGCCGGCGCTGTCGTAGGTGCTGGAGAAGTCTCGGTGCAGTCCGGAGGCCCGTCGTGTCGTCACGCTCTCCTCTGCCATATACCCCGAATGTGGGTATATCGGTAAACTAGCAGTGTCGGTCGTGACGGGTGGAAGCCACACAAACCAACACTCCCCCTGGCTGACATAGCCGTCCACGCCAGGACGAATGAGCGAAGGCATGGAACAACAATGCATGACAAGCCATAACATGCATGATTCAACTCGCACAAACACACACACACACGCTCGTCTGCTATGCATCTAGGGTCTCCCTGGACACTGGCACAGCCCACCAAGTGTCTGGGTCTCGACCATGAGAGGAGTGATGCACACACACACACAAACCAGTGTCATGCACATCATACACATGTCAGAGGACAAGATGGTCTCCTCGTGACACTGGTGCAATGCACCAAGTGTCCGGGTCTCGACCAACAGTGTGCTACCATCTGTATGCAGCTGTGCAGGCACGCAGCATGAGCCACATGCGGGATGTTGTAGATGCTCACAACAGAGCATGGACCTCCCCATGCATCTCCCATGACGTCGCGTCAGGTCGAGGTCCACACAACACTCCCCCTGGGCAGATGAACCTGGGAGCGATGTCCTCGATGGAGATGCTGATGTATCTGAACATATCCTGGGCGATCAGTCATGTGGTGTGTGCAACATGCAGAGATAGCTCCTCCTGTCACGTGCGAGTCGACTCCCCTCCTCAAAGACGAAGTGGTGTCTCCGGCTACGACTCCTCACGTGAATCTGCATCGCGTAGGGTATGCCAGTCCTCGCGTGACTACCAAGGGTCCCAACTCACAGTCTCTCCTGCCTCCGCACTGCCGCGATGCATCTGTGTACGCCGGAGGAACGGGAATGGGCGAGCAGCACGCGTGCGTGGATGAAGTGGCGGAGCTGGCCTCGGAGGCCGGATAGAGCACCCTGAGGCACAAGGGTGTACCGCCGGAGGAGGAGAGCTGGAGCGACGAACCGGATCACCACTCGCGGATGAAGATGAAGATGGGGTAAGTGAGTCAGGTAGATGAAGGTGCGTGACGGCAGTAGAAGAAGAAGGAGCGATGATGGGGTCGACAGAAGCGAGGATGGCGGAAGCCAAAGGCATGGTCACCTCTCCTCTGACAGTGTCTCCAACGGACGTCATACTCGGAGCGCGTACAAGATGCTCCCCAAGCATAGGTGTGCCAGATGCTGCTGGCGCAAGTGTCGTGCCGATAGTACTGATGCTGCCATCCTCTGAGAATCGCTCACGCGCTGCCATCATCTCCCGCTGTAGCATCACTACACGCTCCTGCAGGTCGGCGTAATCTACCTCGGACATGTCGAGGTGGCCGATGTCGACCTGGTGTAGAATAAACTCTGCCTCACTGGATGCTACACATGCAGACTGCAACTCGTGAGTACAACGCCATCTGCATCTCTGATGCTGGAGACGATGGAACTGGTGCTGCTGCATCCTCCTGGGGGTCAACCAAGCTCGTAATGTGCCGAGACGCTGGAACATCGGATGCAGCTGCAGGTGTCACATCCACATCGCAGCTCGTGTCTGTCATGCGAGGAGTGAGCGGTCCCATGCCGAGAGAGAAGGAGAAGGAGGAGCCGTCAGAGTCNGTAGAGCATGTGGAAACGTCGTCCGTGCAGGTGCTGCCACTCTCAGTATCCATGTCATCAGCAAGGTCACTAGCAGGTGAACACGAAGGTGCACAACTCAGCTCCTGCTGACGAGGTGACTCCATCTGCATGTAGGAATCTGCACCACTGTCGTCAACTGCCGCCGTAGTGGAAACTGGTGTGCAGGGCTCCGGCTCGACAATGCCCGTCAAGGCGACCAGCAAACGCACCTGGCGATCACGCACTGTCTCGTCGGGAACGCAAGTCGCTACCACCTGCTCGATGGCAGAGTATGGATCATCATCTGACTCTGTCATGTATGTCGCTGCTCCGTCGTGGGTACGGGAACCCGTAGACTGTGGGAACGTGGACGACTCCTCACGCTGAAGCTGGTCCTCAGGTAGTGCAGATGAGGCGGTGAAGCATGTTGTGTCTGCTGCAGCATATGTCCCGGTGACATCTCTGAGAACTGCTGCTCTCAAGAACGCCTCAACCTCTAACAGACCAGCCGGTCGACTCTGCTCATGTACAGCGACCACTGTCGGGCAAGTATGAGTCCCGTGCGCCAACGCCCCCGGAAATCGTTGTGGGGTATCCAGATCCGCGCGGGACTCATGTGCCACCGCCAGGCCGCTATCGGTCGGAGTCGCAAGTGGCACCGCCAAGGCACATGAGACCTGCACTCCTCGTGATGCAATCTGCTGCTGCACAACGTCCAGCTCCTGTCCCAGCGTGGATGTCCACCTCGATGACATACATATCTCCTGCAATGGAACCTCCGCCGGGCTGGTGTGAGCCTGCTGCACAAACTCCGCCAAAACTCCCAAAGATGTGTCCTGATCTGTACAGGACCCGTGTGCCACCGCCGGGCCGCCACCGGTAGGAGTCGCGAGTGGCACCGCACAGGGACGCCGGGCCTGGACACCTCCTGACGCAAGCTGCTGCTGTAAAAGATCTGGATCCAGCGCGGACGTGGAAGTCGAGCTCGATGACACGCAAGTCTGCACCATGACCTCCATGTCAGGATCAAACTCACTCCCCCTCGACCCGACTGCGGATCCTGTCGCTACTGTCGCATCACGCAATGCGCGGTGACCACACTCCCCCTCGACAGGTACAGCAACGGAGGCCGAGGAGGTGGAGGATGTATCAACACCGGCGCGAGCACGCCGTGTAGAGCGCTGACGACGACGTCGCAGAGTCACTCGACTGGAACGACTGCTGGAAGACAAGTCATCGCGGGGTGGCGGCGTGGTCACAGCAGAGTGGAGGATCGAANGAAGGAGGAGATGATGGAGGAGATGTGGTCGAAGAGGCCGTCGACGAACGAGTAGCAGAAGCACGCTCAGTGACAACGAGGTCACAAAGCCACTGCACCGTCTGCCGTAGGCCGCAGATCTCGGCGAATATGCTCGCCAGAGGTCCAGCTAGGGGATCTACCAATGCCGGCAGATCCGCGTGCTGTGGAGGACGCAGGCTCGGACGAGGCTGTAGCCAAGGTGGATGCCAGCCGGGAGGGCGCGTCCAACAGCGACGCCAACCATGACGTCCATCACCACAGTAGTAGCAGGCGAATGCGCAGGGCGCCTGCTCACACGTCCGCGCACTCATCTCGTGCGCTGGACGATGGATAGGTGCCGAGGGCACCTACTCCCGGT
The DNA here is from genome assembly GCA_023375785.1 of Penium margaritaceum. Classification (NCBI taxonomy): domain Eukaryota; kingdom Viridiplantae; phylum Streptophyta; class Zygnematophyceae; order Desmidiales; family Peniaceae; genus Penium; species Penium margaritaceum. Next base: position 20,398 of record SZWC01013781.1, read on the forward strand.
GGTAAATACCAAGCCACGGGAGAGAATGAGGTCCGCAGGTAGTATCACTCCTGGAGGTCACGGCGTCCGGGTCAGCAAATGTGACCAGACGGGAAGAGCTGCACTACCACAGCACACCCAGAGACGAGAGTCTGACTAGCTGCGGCGACCAATGCTGCTACCACGAATGGAGCGAAGACTGCTCCAAGACGAGGAGGGGTGGCGGCTGCAGGTGTGGCTGCTGCTCCAAGCGGTAGACGACCCAGCCCTCGGAGACGGTAAGACTCGAATCCGCCGTCGATCCTTCGGGGTGAAGTGCGCGCACCAATCCACGGGCCCCAGGGAGACGCCGGTCCAGGACACGTCTCGAAGTAGAAATAGCCGCCGACGCACAATCCGTCGTCAGCTGGGAAGGACGAAGTAGAAACGTAGCTACAATCGCCCCTCATCAAGTAGTCGTTGCAACTCCACCCACCACCGCTGTTGCTGCGACGAAAGCTGCTGTGGCTGGGGCGGTAGGATTTGGACGATTCCCCCCCACTTTTTTTTTATTATATATATATGTTTTCTCTTTTCGCGCCCTCACCCTCCTTTTTTTTTTGTTCACCCCTCACTAGGGTGCATCCCCTCCTTAGGTTTTTTTTTCCGTATACCCCCTATTCTCGATTGCCCCAAAAATGGGGCAATCAGTAAAATAGGGGGAGACAGGGGGGGGAGGTCCGGCCCTCCCTCCCGTGCACTACTCGCTCGCTCGCTCGTTGATCGAGCGAGCGAGAGAGCGAGAGAGCGACGAGGGGGGGGGGTCCCTTCCGCCCCTCTGACCCGGCCCCTCCGTCGGTCGGCCGACGGGGCCGACGGGGCCGAGGGGACCCGCGAGACCGACGGGCCCCCTCCGCAGGGCCCCTCGGAGGGGGTTCGGCGGGGCCCTCCGAGGGCCCCCTTGAGGGGAGAAAGGAGGGAGAAGGGGGGGGGTGCGAACGGGTCGACAGGCCCCCTCAGAGCCCCCCCCTTTCAGAGGAGGGCTGCGAGGCCCTCCTCGCAGCGGCAGCAGCAGCTGCAGCGGCAGGTGCTGCTGCGGATGCTGCTGCTGCTGCTGCTTCAGCTGCTGCTGCTGCTCTGCGCAGCAGCTGCTGCTGCTGCTTGCTGCTGCCGATCTGCTACTGCCTTGCTTTTTTTTTTCTTCTTCTTCTTCTTTCGCTCTGCACGCCGTTGCACGCTGCTGCTGCTGCTGCTGCTGCTACTGCTGCGGCTGCTGCTGCTGGTGCTGCTGCTGCGGCTGCTGCTGCTGCTGCTGCTAAAGCTGCTGCTGTTGCTTCTGCTGCCGATCTGCTGCTGCCTTGCTTTTTTTTTCTTCTTCTTCTTCTTTCGCTCTGCACGCCGCTGCACGCTGCTGCTACTACTGCTGCGGCTGCTGCAACTGCTGCTGCTGCTGCGGCTGCTGCTGCTGCTGCTGCTAAAGCTGCTGCTGCGGCTGCTGCTTGTGCACGCTGCTGCTGCCAACGCGTGCTGTTGCTGCTACTGCTGCTGCTGCTACTGCTGCTGCTGTGCGCGGCTCACCGCCCCTGTGGCGTTCACTTGCAGTTGCTTCGCGCTCCCTCACGCTGCTGCCGGCGTGGCGCCACGTGGCGCGTTCTCTTAGCGTTCCACCCACTGCTGCTGCTTCTGCTGCTCACACGCACCCCTGTGCTCTGATACCAAATTGGAAACAATTTTAGGGCATGCACGCCCATGCAAGAACGAACATGAGCTCTGTGTGTGAGTGCGATGCAAGACGGCAAGAATTTGGCTAAGTCTGGAACGCTGAATATAAAGAACAAGGAGAGTTTACAAATGAGCCCCTAGCGGGCTTAAGTAGGGGCGTCGGCAGCTAGCCGCACCGGGCCCCGTCACCCCCGCTGAGCCAAAACGGGTCAGCGGGGAGAACACACTGCGTACACCACGATAACAACGGTGGTCTCCTCGAGGCACCGGAACAGCTCTCCGAGTACCCGGGTTTCGACCACCGAGAAAATACGAACAGTGCCAGAAAACCTCAGAATCAGCGTCCAGTCATCACAGACGGCTTTCCGAACATCGGAAGCCCCACAATAGCCATCGGGTCTCCTCGTCGCACCGGTACTGTCAACTGGGTGCGCGGGTCTGAACCCACCGAGAAAACTCTCCTACCTCCTGACAAGCCCTCATGGCTGCCGGAACGCATGGACCGCGTCTCGCCGGCGCTGTCGTAGGTGCTGGAGAAGTCTCGGTGCAGTCCGGAGGCTCGTCGTGTCGTCACGCTCTCCTCTGCCATATACCCCGAATGTGGGTATATCGGTAAACTAGCAGTGTCGGTCGTGACGGGTGGAAGCCACACAAACCAACACTCCCCCTGGCTGACATAGCCGTCCACGCCAGGACGAATGAGCGAAGGCATGGAACAACAATGCATGACAAGCCATAACATGCATGATTCAACTCGCACAAACACACACACACACACGCTCGTCTGCTATGCATCTAGGGTCTCCCTGGACACTGGCACAGCCCACCAAGTGTCTGGGTCTCGACCATGAGAGGAGTGATGCACACACACACACAAACCAGTGTCATGCACATCATACACATGTCAGAGGACAAGATGGTCTCCTCGTGACACTGGTGCAATGCACCAAGTGTCCGGGTCTCGACCAACAGTGTGCTACCATCTGTATGCAGCTGTGCAGGCACGCAGCATGAGCCACATGCGGGATGCTGTAGATACTCACAACAGAGCATGGACCTCCCCATGCGTCTCCCATGACGTCGCGTCAGGTCGAGGTCCACACAACACAAGATTTCTCCCCTTTTGCAACGTTTGATGTCACTTGTCACCACGGAAGTGGTGGTTGGTATTGATCTCCAAGTGCTGAATTGCTGAGGATAATGACTGCCCACTCGCCCTAACACATGCGCACCTCCTCCATGCGCAACCACTCCAACATATGCAACCCACAAACACAACACACTGTCCACATGCTCACAAGTGGATTCATGTTTCATGGAAAAAATCAAAGGGAGGATAGAAGAAGAACAAGAAGAAAAAGAAAACTGTGCAGTTGATAGGGTCTTCTGCAGGCCCCATATGTCCACCAGCTACACTGTACATGAAGCTTGACACACTCGTAGGAAGCACCCTGGCAGCATGTAGCTGCAAAGCTGCCCAAGCAAAACAGGGATGGACTCGGGCGAGATCGCCACCAAGATCAACATGGCTCCTTCGTCTTCAGCACACACTGATGCTCGGACAGTGTCTTCAAACAACTTGTTCCTGTGTCCCATACCTAGGTTTTCTCAAAGAGGTCCAAGTCGCCTCTCTCCCCACCCCTCCCCACTCCTCTCCCCCTTCTCGAAACCACCCCAGCCACCAAATCACCAGAACAATGTGCAAGTGCTGTGTCCCGTGGGTGGAATGAAATGCATTCCCTGCATCGCGTGAAACAAACGGCAAATGGCACGGCGAGGAACCGTGCCTCAACGGTCTTCACGGTCGGTGGCGGACGTTATCTCGCCCGAGTCGGCGATGACACATCTAGTCTTGGGCCGGTCCATGGCGTCGGTGGGCAGAGCCTCGACGGCCTTCACCACGTCCATCCCACGCAGCACACGCCCAAACACCACGTGCTTGCCGTCCAGCCACGGCGTCTGCAGCGCTCTCGTGTGACGGCATGCGTGAGCGCAAGCAAACACGCAAGCTTCAATGTGA
>SZWC01013781.1:37392-48638 GCA_023375785.1 Penium margaritaceum
CAGTCTTTTGTGGCATAGATGAGTGTGGCTCACACGGTCATGTGTGTGTGTGTGTGTGTGTGTGTGTGTGGGTGTGTGTGTGTGTGTGTGTGTGTGTGTGTGTATGTGTGTGTGTGTGTGTGTGTGTGTGTGTGCACTGTTCGTCCTTGGGTCATAGGGAGTGTTGTTAATGGGCGTAAGACACTCGTGTGATCTCTTGACTCTGTTCATACACACACATTATCACTATAGGTGACTAAGCTGAATTAAAGCTTTTGGATGCAACACGGGTGCACAAACGATGGATCATGCACTACTGGCGTCTCAACCGAGTGCAAAGGAGGCACCTAGAGCATCAATTCTAAATGTGCTTGAGAGCTTGATTGCTGTAATCAGCTTAACATCCTTGGTTGCTGCTCAGCATAACGTTGAGAAAATATAGCAGGGAGAGCATGCATTCACATATGCTTCTGGTCAATGTGGTCGATAATGGTTTTAGTCATGCATGTATCGAAGAGGTGATGCTTGGTTATTGATCCCTTCGGATCAAATGACGAGGTTTTCCAAGCATGTGAGAAGCCACCGGAAGCTCGCTTATCTATTGGTTTGGTTCGATTCTTGGGTGGCTTCGGGGCCCCACGTCAAGTCTCTTGCATGGGTCACCTCGTTGCACTGCAACTCTCAATTCACTTGTGATCGCTAGTTTCACAAGTAACATCCCTGCTTGCTCCAGTCTATGGCCGTGCATGTGGTACCCACCTTGGGTGTGTCACACTTTGCATCCTAGGAAGCATTTCTACATGCATTCCTCATGAGCTACACAGACCACCCACTACTAGTATTGGTATTGATAGGAGAAAAATCTTCTTGGAGATTTCATTCAAGCCGATGATTAAATTGGACGCCACGATATTCACAACGACAAAGACTGGCATCAAGCAGATGTTCTTAAGATTGGAAATCTTTGGCATTGATGGAATGAGAGAATCCTCTTAGCTACATTTTGTGTCAGAGATCACAGTGTGGTGAGCACAACATAACAAACAACACTTGGATTGGTCGAGAGACAGAAAATATATGAAAGAACATTAGAAGTTGTGAACAAAAAACACAAGTGTGAGGATTGAATCTCACTCACATGCGTGTGTCAAAATGTACATGTCCAACCAATCGGTGGAAAATAGACCAATCTAGCTGCAAGCTCCAAGACAACCGCTGGCTAGCATCCGACAGGTGTACAGGCTCCTCGGTTGTCTGAATGACAGATCGAAAAATGTACCAGGTGCAGAAACAGAAACTCTATACAACTAGATCATGAACAAGCAAGGATAGCACCACTAAGAAAATTGACCCCGAGAGGTGGTCACCAAGGAAACTCTAGAGAGCACATGAGGACATGCTATTTGAGGCTCATACTAGCAAAGTAGTCGTCGAGTGTCTCAGCATCCCAGCAAACCATGGTGACAAGGCCAAAGGTCACCATGACGAACACACTAACACTCCCACATGACTTGTAGACGTCAGTTAACACAAGCAAGCAAGGGTCACATAGCAATGCCCATGACAGTGCACAGCAAAGGGGCACGAGACATGGCCACACAAAAGAAATGGCCAAAAAGAGGAAGCAACAAGAGTGGGGAGACAAAACATGGAGGAGCATAAGCAAATGCAAGAAACCCAACATTGCGTACCACAAACTTGAACTTGCCGTCACACGGCGCTTTTGTGACAAACTATGCACATGGTTGCCGCGTGTCAATACCCACGGCAAAAAAAATACCACATTAAACATTTTCATGTAAAAAATGATGCTCAATGTTGATGTGCTTTATGTACATGTGACACCTGCAATCATACTCTGCTATGCAACGTGTGCTTACATTGTTACAGTAGATGGTGATGGAGAGGATCGGTTCTCACAATTGTTGTAAGAGATGACATAATTGGACGTTCTCACCAACCCCAGCTTCTAATGCAACATACTCAACCTCATTCAAGCTCTACATCATGCAACCCTTCTTACCACTCTTCCATGAGATGGATGTGTCTCCGACAAGGAAGATGTAGCCAAACCAGCTATGCGCACTTCGATCATGGACCAAATCACTATTATTGTATCTGTTAACAACCATAGACGGTTGTACGCAAAAGCACAAGCCCAAGCGTGGGGTAGACAAAATCGATCAAGAAACATGTAGTGTAGCATATAGATGGAGCAAAGGCAAATGTTGTGAGAACCACAACAAGAATTTCACATCAAAGGCAACATCTACGCGCCTTGTGGTCAAGGAACATAAGGGAGCCAATGATTCGGATGTATGTTGTTACATTGACAGGCTTCCAAAGATGATTTTAGACTGCTGACATGAGAAATCTATGTCTAGTGGGTACTATAGGTATGGATAAAGAAGGGAGTATGGCCAACAGGTTAGCAAAATGCTCCCCTAGCATCCTGACATAACTAGCCTGATGTAAATGCAGTGTGAAACGCTTGCGTTCATGCTCAATCTCCATTCTGAAGAAGACACCAGCTAGACCAAGATCCTTACTTCTGTTTATAGACAAGAGGAGATCATTTATAGCCTCAAAATCCTAAGGGTCATGGGATGTGATCAAGAGCTCATCCACATATACTGAGAAAACGACAAGGGGTGCAAAGCAAGTACTCAAATACAGAGTTGGGTCAACTGTCTTGCAATGATACCCTCCTCGCTCCAAGGTAGTGGAGATCTTAAGGTTCCAATGACATGGAGATTGTTTCAGATCATACAAGGCCTTTTGGAGGTACTAGACCCTGCATGTGCCATCCTCAAACCCTGGAGGCTGGAAAAGATAGATCTCTTGATCAAGATTGCCGTGTAGAAATGTGTTGGTCACTTCCATCTGGTGGAGCTCCCATGCATGGTTAACCACCAAACTCATCAAGGCCTTTGCCATGGTGTACTTGCCAAGAGGTGCAAAGGCGGAATTAGATTCTATGCCAGGCACTCAAGAGAATCCCTTGACCGCTAGACGGGCCTTGTACCGTTCCAGTTAGGTATTGGGCCTCTCTTTTCTTTGAAATACCCAATGAGGTGATATGGCCTTGCAACCAGGTAGGAGCCTCACCTTCTCATTGACTCCACGCTTCTCGATTGCAGCGATCTCCTCATGAACATATTGCTCCTAGAGTGCTGCATTTGCAGCAAAGCGGGTTTGTTGCACTGTGGCCGGTTTGGGCACACGTGCCGTGATGCCACTCATAAAGAGTGATGTGACAACTGAAGGACATGTGAGAGGCCGAATAGAATCAGGTGTCACAATAGCATGGTGGAACTCTTCAGCGATGAGAGAATATCCAAGCACTGTGTAAATCTGTAACATACTTGTCGCCGGGCCAAGATCGTCAAGAAAAGAGGCAGGAGTAGGGTGTGTGGGGTCAACAACATCATTGTGAACTGGATGGGCCGACAGCATGGTCACTGAGGAAACTTCCATGACACTACGACTAGCAGACGGGGCATAATGAGATGCATACTGCAAGGGTCTTGGATGACTGTTAGGCACATGAATGAACAGCGATGAGATAGAGGGCTGCAAGGGTGTGACTTGGTCTGCTGCAAATGGGATCCTAGCAGGTGACGTAAGCGATGGTGTTGGTATCAAGAGCGACGCAACGGGAGACGACAATGCTGATGCAAAGTGAGACAACATAGTTGACACAAGTATCGATGTGGATGCAAGAGGAGGTGAAGCAGGTGATGATGCATATGCAACACGAGATGAATCAAGTGACTGTGCAGATGCAACATGAGATGACATAGGCAATGGTATATATGCGACTGGATATGACACAGGCAATGATGAAGATGCAACAGGAGATGATACAGGCAACGAGGAAAATGGGACAAGAGATGAAATAGACGGTGACATTCATGAAAAAAGGGATGATGTAGCCGAAGACATACAGCAAGATATAGAGTGCAGCCATTACAGAAGGGTAACACACAGACACAATTTCCCCTTCAATGATAGAAGGGCACAAACTCTGGGACAGAATGAGAAGTATTGAAAGAGAAATTGCTCTCAAATAAGATAGCACCGTGAGACTCAACAACCCGGCTAAGCTCAGGGTCCAAAAGCGCCGAGCCTTGGACTAAGAGGAAACACAAAGTAAAAGACATAGACGACCTCAAGGCGACATCTTGCCATCGCGTTGGTCATCAGGGAGCCAAGCAAAGCCACTGATGTCCAAGACATGAGCGAGGTAAACATGACCACAATGACCATACCAATGTTTGAATGGCGTGACATGACGAGGCAATGGACCGTGGGGAACACAGTTCCAAAACCACATCATGTAGGACGTGGCCTTGAAGGTAAACAGTGGAGGGAGGCCGGACTCGACAAGAAGGGTGCATAAAATTTCAATGAGAGTGCAGCTCTAAAATTCTGACACTCCATTTTGTTGTGGTGTATATTGAGTAGAGAGCTCCATATGCACCCCTTCAGATGAAGGAGGTGGGTTGTGGGACCTATGAACTCCCCACTACAATCGGAGCAAAGTGCTAAAAGTTTATGCTGGCAAGAACGCTCAGCCTAGAAGAGCCAGCATTCAATCATGGACCCAGCGTGGATTTTCTTGCCAAGATCTAGCGAAAGTGAGAGATGTCATCCGTCAGACACAATACGTACCATCCAACACCTCCCAGAAAACTAATCCAGGTGAGAACCATGATGTCTACATGGACAAGGGCAAGGGGATTTAACGTGCAAGATTCAGGCAATGGGAAGGATGGGTGATGAAGCTTGCTTTATGTGTAATCAAGGCAGTCAGTAATGCAAGGCATAGAGAGCGTGCTAGGATCAAGACCGGCAAAAGGCTGATGATGTAAGAGGCTATGGATGGTGGATGTATCATAGGCGGTGGTGGATAAAACATGTGTTCGCAGGGAAAAGCGAGGGAGCGACATGCACATGTGCTATGATAGTGGTGGCGGACAACATTGCAAACAAGGATACACAATGTAACGTGTCACAGTACAGACCAAGAAGAACTAGATGGCTTGAAAAATGCAGAAAAACTATGCCGGAACAGCAAGAGAAAAGCATGTCCATGTCCTGATCATCATCCATGTCATGTCTGTCACTAGGTAGTGACAAACAGTTACCTGACCTCAAGCGCAGGTACAAAGAGGACGTTGGGTAAGAAGACATCTCCCAATAAACCCACAAAATGCACAATACCAATGCCTTGGACTCACAACATCTAGCTAGAGCCAGTAAAGACAGAGCTTATGTCACCAACAGGCTCTAACGTGACAAACATGACACGAGAGGACATCATATGATCAATGGCTCTAAAGTCAATGAGCCAAAATCTACTCAACACATGTGATGGGGCAGTCACATGACACTGCGAGACATTGCAAACAAGTCCAAGAGAGCGCCTTGGCATATCCAGAATTCATACCACAGAGACGAGGCAAGATAAATGAATGTCAATCCTCAATCCAATTCACAGGCAACAAAGCTCCACCAGACGACGTGCCCAAGATGGCTCCATCCGACGAGCAACATTGACCGCAAACCTTGTCAGTGAAGCGCATACCAGAGAGGACATCAAGAGGCCAAAATTAGAGAGGGACAGCAAAAGCTGGAGCAGTTGCGCCTGAACCATGACGGGACAGGAGATGCATAGGGACCAAAGGGGGAAAATGGAGAAGAGATGGGTGAAGCTGACGACTGGAGCCATGCTGGAGGGGCGTAGGAAGGAGGGGGTGGTCCGTAGATGGTGAGTTAGAATGGTGGTTTGATCCACCGCCAGCTTGGATGAGGTAAAAATCCCCTCGAGGATTTCGGCACGGGCACTAGAACAACCGATGACTTGACGATGGTGGTTTCCCAGTGCAGGGGATCAGACTCCCACGCGTAAACGGTCTTGACCTGAAGGAAAAGAGAGAAAAGTGAAGAAAAGGGCAAGACCTAAGACAGGTCCTAGAGGACTGGTCTCCATTGGCACCGGGTCAAACCCCGGATGCCCGATTCTCAACCAATAATGAAAGGGGTTAGAAAAAAGAGAAAGAGAAATAAAACACCTAATGTTGGACGAAGGCGAACCTGGGTAAGAGATGCGGTACCAAGTGTGACTAAGCTCACCCTTCCAAACCCCTCTTTTTTGGGTGGACGAGCTCCAATCCGGTGGACAAGCTCCTTCATTGATGAGCTCGCCAATCAAAAGGCTCATGGATGGAAGAGCTCATTGGTTGAAAAGCCCATCGAGTGACGGAGCAAGGGATGTGGGAAGCTACAAAGCAGCTTCTCGTTAGTAGATGTTGCCTTAGCAATTGTTGCTGTTCTTGCTGTGGACCCACTACTAGTTGAGCAACGAGATCGTTGCTGCTCCTATTGCGTGCGTAACAAGCTCGCTGCCTTTGCAGCTGCTGTTGCTGCTGCTGCTACTACGAATGCTACTGGTGCTGCTCTCTTGGTATGAATAGTGTGGTTGATGCACTTGTTGTTGCTGCTGCTGCTGGCGCTGATGCTAGAACTGCCCTTGCTACTGATGCTCATTCTGCTATTGCTGCAACATCTTCTACTGCCTATGCAATATGGCTGTCTTCGTCACAATGTTTGCTGGTGCTACTGTTGATCTGTTGTTGCTGCCAGTGAGAGTTGTTGCTCCTATTGTGATGAGGACATCGGATACAAACAGCTACGTTGCTACAACTGTTGCCACTGTTGTGGCGGCCTAAGACACCACCACTCCTGCTTCACATCGCCGCCAAGAAGGCCGCTGAGACGGGGGAAACTGCTTAAGAAATTAGCAACATTCTGCCTCCAACTCCGTCGGAGTACAGTGTGACGTGAGCCCTCACCTCAGGGCCTCGACGTTGCCAGGACATGTACGCCCCACCCAGCCTAGCACAGTCCAGCCTAGCCCGGATGCTTCCATTACCGCTGTTGCGTGCCATATGGTGGAATGAAGAGGTCGTGTATCTCTGCAGCTCTTATATAAGGAGGGAAGGAGAGAATCCTCCTAGCAGTATCTAGTTTGAGATATCACATTTTGGTAAACTCAGAATAACGAATGGCGCTTGGATTGGTAGAGAGATGGCACAGATGTGCATGAAAGAATGGTAGTAAAGAAACAACACAAGTGTGAGGAAACAGTCTCACCCACATGTGTGCATCAAAACACACAAACACATGCAAGCTGATAACAATTGGAGAGCACGCGTGACACGCGGCACAAGTGAAGGGTCAAAATGCCATGGATTTTTGTCTTGGGAGATAGACAAAAGGATCGAGAGTAAGTGAGACACAAGGCATCAAGGTGCTAACAACAGGAGAGAGTGAGCAAGCGAGCAGCAAGCTCGCTCTAGCTTGCTATCCTTGAGCTTGGTTGATTCCACCCATCTACCCGCAACTTGTGGCACAACCTATCAAGTGTATCACCAGCCAAGGAAACCATCAGGTTACGCGTTTGGGTGAGAATCTAGCTATGTTTGTAACAAACATGCACACACGCATGAAGTAAATGTATGCGAAGCTGATGACGCTCTTTGGAGACTTGATTGAAGGAGTGGCACGCCGCATCCATGTCACCACGATGAAACAGCCTGTAGGGTTGTCTCTCTCTAGTTAGTCACCTGTATCATTGTGGCGGGTGTGCAACGAGACCATGGGTCACGTGTGGTACTGACACAAAACCAACACTCCCCCATGACCCACAATCAACTTGCACACAGACACTCATGGGCATAGCACCAACGTCAGAAGAAGTGACACAACACAGGACAGTACACATGCACTCGCACAACAGATCAATCAAGAGCATCACGAGTGCAATGCAGCCCTACGGCGTGCATTACTACCTTGAAGACATTGCTCCTTAGTGTCTTTGTAAGGAAGTCACCTCATTGCTCATGGGTGTCAATCTACACAATCTTGACATCGCCCATAGCCACACGCTCAAGTACGAAATGATGCTCCACATTGATATGCTTCGTGCAAGTGTGATACATGCCATTATGCTCAGTAACAGCTTTCGTGTTTTTATTGTCGTAGCGTAAAGTGATGGAGCGAATGGCAGTACGTCACTGCTGCCAAAAATGACACATCAAGATATCCTCACAGGTACTTGCACCAAGAGCAACATATTGTGCTTCACTAGAGTTGCTTGCCACACAACCCTGCTTTCCACTTTTCCACAAGATCGTTGTCCCACCAACGAGGAAGACATAGCCAGTGTGCTTGCAAGCATCTGTATCATGCATCCAATCACTTTCAGTGTACGCGTCAACGACCACTAACAGCTGCACCCGATAACAGAGATCGACTCGGGCAGTCGGAAAGCACATACCAGACAACACGCAACACGGCCTCCACGTGCCGTGCTCATGGTCACTATGAGAACTAAGCAAGGAAGTTCAGAGGAAAGGCAACGTTTGCTCTCGTGGTGGTAGCAAGTACATCACGTATCCTATGCTTCGTAGGGAGTCGGTCACATCTAGTGGTTCCCCCAGCTTTGACACATCCACCTTCTTCAACATCTGCCCGACGAGCGTCATCGGTGTTGACGGAGTGGGCACAGACTCAAGCAGGGAGTCAAAGCGCTCCTCCAGCCTGGTGAACGTGAAGAACATGATGAGCATGATCACGCTCAAGCTCCATGCCGGGAAAAGCACGAGCTAGACCCAAGTCTTTCATCATGTATGCAGTTTGCTGCAGGGACTTCATGGCCAACACTGCTTCTCGACTCGGTGACGCAATCAAGAAATCATTGACATACAAAAGGATGGTTACAAATGGTGTAGACCGTGGAGTGACAGAGAGGGAGGTATCCACCATGCTATAGCTGTACCCCCCCCCTCACCAGGGTGGAGGTGATCTCCTTGTTCCAATACTATGGTAACTCCTTGAGGCTGTATAGGGTCTTTCGTAGTTTTCAGACTCTATCAATGTCGTAAGAGAACCCTGAAGGTTGCACCATATAGATCTCCTCATCCAACCGTCCGTGTAGAAAGAGGTTGTTCACATCCATCTGCTCAAGCTCCCAAGCATGGTGTGCTACAAGACTCAGGAGGACTTCAGCTGTGGTGAAACATTCAACAAGGAAAAATGTCTTGTCAAAGTCAATGCCGGGGACTTGAGAAAATCCGTTTGCAGTGAGACGTGCCTTGCACTTGTCGTGCTCACCGTTGGACTTGTACTTATGACAAAACACCCATTGTCCATCGATGGCATTCCGTTTTGGCGGAAGATTGACTAGCTCATGTATGGCATAGTCATCAAGAGCTCTAAGCTTGTCCCGCATGGCAACCTCCCACTGCTGTGAGTCAGGCGCTGCACGTGCCTGCCAAACCGTGGTCGGGTCATGCAAGGAGTACGTGGCAGTAATGGTTGCATGACATTCTATGACTGTGCCAAAGATGGTGGCTTCTAGCGCAAGCTCGTAATCTGACATGAGCAATGCATACCCAAGGAAAGAGCTAGGGTGGAAAACCCCTATGGCCAAGCCCATGGCATCCATGCCCGTCGGCAACGCTTGGGAATGCTCAGATTGTGACTTAGAAGGACGGGCGGAGGACGCTACGACATTGGATGAGCAGGGAGGAGGTGTGCAGAGACACTCTCCACAAACAAAAGGTTCGATGGGTATAGGACAGGGAGGATTACCAGACGGAGGCTGATCAGGGGCATATTGACTGGGCACGACAAGGGTGAGTGGACTGGATGGGGTCACAAAGGAGTGTCCAGGATACACGGACTCAGATGGAACTGGTGAGGACACGACAGGGGATGCCTGAGCTCCAAGCGAGCTAGACAACATGAACGGGGGGGGACCCAGAGGACGGTGCAGGCACAGTGCCGGGCACTTGGAGATCCTCTGAGGGTGAAGGCTACGGGGAAGGGACAACGGCAGGGACTGTAGGGATTGTAGGAACCGCAGGGCCGACCTCCCTCCACAACCAAGAGAGCGGCAGTAGGGAGGTAGCAGACGAATGACAATTGAGGTCATAGAGAAACACAGAATCGAATAACAGAGCACCACGGGACTCAACATCGCGCTGGCGCTCTGGGTCCTAGAAGCGTTGGGCCTTTGACTAGGCAGAAACAAACACCCAAGAAGGGGCAGAGACATCCACACAGAGAGAGAGATTCCCATCGTGAAGGTCTTCTTGAAGCCATACAGATGCAATGCTTCTCCAGACCCGAGCATAGGGGAGGTTGGCATGAGTGCCGTACCAGAGTTCAAAAGGGGTGATAGTGTAAAAGAATGGACCGTGTGGAACAAGGTTCCAGACCTAGGTCATGTAACTCATGGCTTCAAAGGCGAACAGAGGTGAGAGACCAAATAAAAGAAAAAAGACAAAAGGGCGTGGACGCCATCGGCAAGTGTCCAATTCCAACGCTCATAAACCCTATTTTGCTAGAGTGTGTAGGGAGCCAAGGTCTCCAGAAATACCCCTTGAAACTCAAGGGACCTGGCGGTTGCGCCAAGGAACTCACCGCCTCGGTCATTACAAAAGATGCGCAAAAAGTGCAGACACGAATGTTTAGCTTTCACCAGCCATGACTTAATTGTTGGAATGATGCTCCTCACCATGGCAGGAGTGACTCCAAAAAGGAACACCAAAAAGACAAGCCTTAGTGGCTTAGTGGTTAATGGTCTCCACCTCTAGAGGCAGGGGCCCGGGTTCAAGTCCCACAAGATGAAATTCTGCCCTGCCTCAAGGGAGGTGGAAAATAGATGCCAGGAAGCTAGCTCAACCTCTAGAGTTCCTCTTTAAGTTTCTAGAAGGCCAGGTGAGGGTCCAGGAAGGTGGCACACCTTCTAGAAGGGGTGACTTGTCCTACAAGGAATCTAGAGGTGTCTTGGTCTTCTGGACACCTTCCCTCCTACTAGAAGCAAGCTGAGGAATCTAGGAAGGGGCAGAAGCTTCTAGAGGAGGGAAGGGATGCCTTCCTAGGTGGGAAAAGGACAGCCTACCAAGGAGCACTCTAGAAGCCATAGAATCTGCTAGGAAGCTCCAAATCTGGCATGCTTTGGTGTTCTGGAAAGCTTAGATCAGTGGCTATAAAATTCCACTGCTTGTGAGCCTTGAAAAAGTGTTAATTCCCATCCAATTGAGGCCAAAAACATTGCCTCACTCTCTGACCAGTTTTCTGCCATCCTTGGAACCAGTTGCCTCCACAGTTTCAGTCTCTCCAAAAACAGTTGGTGGTGTGAACCAGCCACTGCTAGGGACCCTCCAGGGTGCACACTCACCCTCAGGCCAACA
>SZWC01013781.1:49668-62012 GCA_023375785.1 Penium margaritaceum
CACATGCAATGGTGCAGGCACGTGAGGGACGGAGCAAGCTGGACCTGCGTACCCGTCGGTGTATTTTCCTTGGATATGAGAGCGGAAGCAAGGCGTATCGGCTCTTTGACCCAAGGAGGCAGCAGATTGTGCGGAGTCGCGACGTCACATTCGACGAGAAAAGTCGTTGGACAGATAAGGAGGCAGGTCTCTCCAAGAGGGGGGAGTGGATGCCACTCCTTGAGGGGGAGACGCCGGAGGACGTGAATGAGGGTGACGTCCTCGCAGCAGCACCAGCCGGAGAGGATCGCCCGAGGGATGTGCAACCGGCAGAATATGTTCCGGCCAGTTCGGACGAAGAATCCGAAGCACCGGAGAGGGACGTGGAGGCGGGNCAACTGTCCTAAGAAGAAAACAGATCGGTCGCAGCGGGGCGGGAAGAAAGATGAGCACGCCCTTATGGCGTACAACTCCACCAACTTGAAGGATCCGGGAGTTGCCGTCATCGACTCCGGATCAGGCCGCCACATGCAATGCAACAGGGCGGCATTTGTCACCTACGGTGCCTCGGAGAGACACATGACGGTGGCCAATGGAGAAACAGAGGTGGCCGCCGGTGAGGGTAACGTCCGCATTGAGTCAACTGTGGATGGAAAACCTGTCACGAGCACAATCTAGGATGTGCTGCATATGCCTAACTTTGGGGCAAACCTGCTCTCCGTCAGCCGCCTTACCGACAAGGGACTTGGGGTGCTCTTCACAAAGAAGGAGGCTGTCATCCGCAAAGAGGGCAAAGGTGAGGTGATTGCGCGTGCCAAGAGGGAGGACGACTTGTACCTGATATGCGCAAAGATCCTCAGCAGCCAGGTGGGGTCCAACGCCGCCAACCTTGCAACGAAGGATGGAGGAGATTTGGACCTATGGCACCGCCGACTCCGCCACATTTCTCCATCAACAGTGAAAGAGATGGCTAACAGGGAAGTGGTGCGGGGTCTCCAAATCAGCGGCCTTGATGGAACCAAGGAGACCGTGTGTGAGCCATGCATCATTGGCAAATCAACTCGGCAGCCGTTTGTCGCCAAGGGGACGCGTGCATCGGCAAAACTAGCCGTGGTACACACAGATGTGTGTGGACCGCTTGAGAGCTCCATCGGCGGAGCTCGCTACTTCCTCACCTTCCTCGATGACCACAGCCGGAAACTCTACCTCTACCCAATGAAGCGGAAGAGTGAGGTCCTTGCGTGCATGCAAGAGTTTGTGGCTGATGTGGAGCGGCAAACAGAGTTGAAGGTGAAGGCGTTCCGGAGTGACACCGGCGGTGAATATGCGGGGTGCCTTGGGTGGATGAAGAGCAAGGGGATTGAGTGGCAGAAAACAACTCCACACTCCCCACAACAGAATGGCGTCGCAGAGAGAGCAAATCGCACAATCCTTAACATGGTGCGATCCATGTTGAGCGACGCTGGCCTTACACAACGGTATTGGGCGGAGGCGGCAAGGACAGCAGCGTACATCATGAATCTCATGCCGACCCAGCCGCTGAAGGACAAGGAGAGCAATGCGTGGAAGACGCCACAAGAAGTGTGGAGCGGGAGGAAGCCGGCGGTGGGTCACCTCCGCACGTTTGGTTGTGTTTCACATGCAATGGTGCAGGCACGTGAGGGACGGAGCAAGCTGGACCTGCGTACCCGTCGGTGTATTTTCCTTGGATATGAGAGCGGAAGCAAGGCGTATCGGCTCTTTGACCCAAGGAGGCAGCAGATTGTGCGGAGTCGCGACGTCACATTCGACGAGAAAAGTCGTTGGACAGATAAGGAGGCAGGTCTCTCCAAGAGGGGGGAGTGGATGCCACTCCTTGAGGGGGAGACGCCGGAGGACGTGAATGAGGGTGACGTCCTCGCAGCAGCACCAGCCGGAGAGGATCGCCCGAGGGATGTGCAACCGGCAGAATATGTTCCGGCCAGTTCGGACGAAGAATCCGAAGCACCGGAGAGGGACGTGGAGGCGGGAAGTCGATCGATGTCTCCAAGGTCTCCAAGAGAGGGGGATCAGGCGCTTGGAGAGGGTGGCGCCAAAAGGGGACAGCAACAACAACAACCGCCTCAAGAGCCCCGCACAAGTAACCGTGTGCGAAGAAGGACAAAAAGGTATGATGCCGACAAGGGAATTTGGACTGGGTTTGCACAAGCCTTCTTCACGCAAGAGGAGCCTCAATCTGTAAAGGAGGCACTGCAGCGGAAGGATGGGGCTGAGTGGGAGGGAGCAATAAAATCTGAGCTTGCCTCCCACGAGGAGAACGGCACTTGGGAGCTGGTTGACCGGCCGGAGGGCGAGAAAATCATCGGCTCCAAGTGGATCTTCCGGAAGAAGCTCACAAAGGAGGGGAAGGTGGAGCGGTACAAGGCGCGGCTGGTGGCGAAAGGATATGCCAAGAGAAAAGGGGAGCACTACGACGAGACCTTTGCACCAGTTGCCAAGTTTGCCTCCATCCGTACTATCCTCTCGGTGGCAGCGGTGCGCGACTACGAAATCCACCAAATGGACGTGAAAACCGCGTTCCTCAATGGCGACCTGGACAAGGAAGTCTACATGGAGGTGCCAGAGGGGGTGGATGCACCGCAAGGGAAGGTATGCCGGCTTCGCAGGGCGCTCTATGGACTGAAGCAAGTTGCGCTCATGTGGTACCTCAAGATGGATAGTTTCATTGGTGAGCTTGGCTTCAAGCGCTGCGAGGCCGATCACAGCGTGTACGTGCGTAATCAGCCAGGACTCCACCAAATTGTCGTCCTCTACGTGGATGACCTCATCCTTGTGTCTTCGGATGAGGGGGAGCTCAAGAGCCTGAAGCAACAACTTGGCGGCCGGTTCAAGATGACAGACATGGGCGAGCTTGAGTACTACATTGGCATCGCCATCAAGAGGGACCGCAAAGCATGCACGCTGGAGATGGGTCAAGAAAAATATGTGCAGGAGGTGCTCCGCCGCTACAACATGGAGGAGTGCAACCCCATCGGCACACCTATGACAACGACATGTGAGCTGAGCTTGAGCATGGGCCCGAGCACGGAGGACGAGAAGGCGGAGATGGCTGGAGTACCGTACCAGTCCGCAGTTGGCAGCATAGTGTATGCCATGGTGGCGACGCGGCCTGACCTTGCCTTTGCTGAAGGGCAAGTGAGCCGCTATCTTGCTGATCCAGGGCCGCTACATTGGCAAGCGGTGAAGAGAATCCTCCGCTACTTGAAGGCAACGACACATTCGCGACTTGTGTTTGGAGGGGGAGCGCGAACTGACTCCCTCGAGTTGGTTGGCTACTCTGATGCTGACTGGGCAGGTGACGTTGATGACCGCAAGTCAACAGCAGGCTATGTTTTTGTGCTTGGTGGTACAGCGGTGTCTTGGGCAAGCCGGAAGTAGGACAGTGTGGCTCTATCCAGCACTGAGGCGGAGTATATTGCGCTTGCGGAAGCCGCAAAAGGAGGCACTATGGCTGCGGCGATTGCTCAAGGAGATTGGGGTGCCGCAAAAGAAGCCAACGGCACTCAATGTTGACAACATGAGTGCCATCAGCCTGACCAAGAACCCTGTGCTACACCGGAGGACCAAGCACATAGAGATCCAGCATCACTTTGCACGAGACCTTGTTGCAAAGGGTGATGTGGTGCTTGTGCATTGCGGCACAAAGCACATGCTTGCTGATGCCATGACAAAGGCGCAACCCAAGGACAGGCATGATGCTACTTGTATGGAGCTTGGGCTTTCCCAAGCCTCTTGAGTTGCACGCTGAGCATGGACAACTGCCATGGGTGACGTGCAAGGGGGAGATTGTTGGAATGATGCTCCTCACCATGGCAGGAGTGACTCCAAAAAGGAACACCAAAAAGACAAGCCTTAGTGGCTTAGTGGTTAATGGTGTCCACCTCTAGGGGGCGGCCACACTTGTGCTTCGCGAGGACAAGCCAGTCCTGAATGGTTCGGGCAACATCGCTCTTGTGCCCAAGGCAGAAGACCCAACGGTAGCGAGAGTAGTCGTCCGTCAGAGTAAGGACATAGCGGCCATGCTCACCGACAGGCTCGGTGGGGAGAGGGCCCATGACGTCCGAGTGGACAAGGTCAAGGGGGGCGGATGCCCGTGAGGAAGAGAGGGGGTACGTGGACCGGTGCATCTTGCCCTGAGTGCAATCAATGCAATCAGTGGAGCATGGGAGAGGGAAGGTGTCCGGGTCAAGGCCCTTGGCTGGCTGGGTGCGGAGCATGCTCTCTACTGCGGCAGAGTGGACGTGGCAAAGGCGGCGGTGCAAGAGGCGGGTGTGCTGAGGAGAAAGCGTGTTTGTAACGAACACATGACCGGTCGCAGCCGACGGGGAGGAGACGGGAGGGGAGGAAGAGAGGCGGGAAACGTGCCACAAGTTGCCACGGGTGGTGGCGTGCAGGACGACAAGACCCGACGGACGCAACGACATAGTGCCGACACCACGTGAGTGCACAACGTCCATGCTCATGCGGTTAAGGGCAGTCACGGACAGGAGGCTGAGCTCGAGACCAGGGACAAAGAGAACATCGGACAAAAAGATGTCACCGGCCAGACCACGGAAACGAACGACGCCTACCCCACGGACAGGCAACACCTGTCCGTAGCCCATCCGGACCCCGGAGACATCGCCGACGGGACCGAGCATACTGAAGGCCTCGCGCGAGGTCGTCATAAGATGCGTGGCCCCGGAGTCGATGATCGAGGTCTCAGCAGGGTCCTGGACAGGGGTCGTCAGATCAGTCACGGTCACATGGCAACAAGCGAGGGACGCGGACACGGTGGACGAAGGAGCGAAACGAGACTGCCAGTCGTCAAGCCATGCAATGTCGTCAAAGAGTGGGGAGGATGAGATTACGGGAGACGACGAGACAGACGAGGAAACGGGACACGACCGTAGCTCAGTCTCAGTCATGCAGGGATGGGCCGGAGGGCAGGAGGTGATGCAACTCGCACTTCCCTGAGGAGGAGGGTGAGGGAGGCCAAGCTGGAGCGCAATGAACTGCTCCAGCTGACGCTCTCGGGATGACGGTCTAGGAGTGTAGACAGAGTGCAGAGTGACGGCGCCGGAGCCCGGGTAGTAGGATGACTGAGCCGGCGAAGGAAGCGGAGGTGCCGACGGCTGAGGGTAGTACTGCTGCGGGTAGTACTGCTGCGACGCGGGTGGCTATAGGACAGACGGAGCTGTCGGAGTGGCAGAGGTGCTGGACGAGGCCGGAGTGGTAGGACCAACAGTAGCGACGGCGGCAGAGGCGAGGCGGCACTCCCGCTGGCATCGCATGGTGGCGATGACGCGGGCCTCGTCCGTCGGGAGAGGGCACGTGTACCACCCGTGCCCAGGCTGCCCACAGTTGTGGCAGACCAAGCCACTACCGCTGGGACCGGTCGATGACTGCTGCTACTGCTGTTGCGATGGACCCTAACCCTTCTTGTTCCGGCTTTTCTTCTTCTTCCCTGAGGGCGATGGGGTAGTTGCGACAGGGGAGGCAACGGCCACGGAGGCAATGGCAAGGGCGACGACGGCAGGGGATGCAAGGGCTTCCGTGCGATGGAGACATAACGAGGAAGGTGCAAGGGCGTCCGCGGGGGGTAAGCTTGCCGCCCTGCTGGGGGGCGGGCAGCCACACAATGGCCATGCAGCCCCAGACGTGAGCCGAGCGGAGGTCAGCGCGTCGACCGCACCAGTGCTGGTATGGTGTGGACTGGCAGGGAAGGGGACCGTGGAGAACCCGGTTCCAAACCCAGGTCATGTAGGACATGGCTTCAAAATAGAAGCCATCAGAGAGACCTGACTCGACCCGCATGGTTCGGACGGCATCGGCCATGGTGCGGTTCCACCGCTCGGACACGCCGTTCTGGGCGGGTGTGTAGGGCGCAGACGTCTCATGGTGGATCCCGCGGGAGGCGAGAAAGGTCGTGGCCTCACCCATGTACTCTCCGCTACGATCGGAGCGAAAGCGGCGGAGGGGGCGGCCACACTCACGTTTCGCGAGGACGAGCCAGTCCTGAATGGCTCGGGCGACATCGCTCTTCTGTCGGAGGAAGAAGACCCAGCGGTAGCGAGAATAGTCATCCGTAAGGGTGAGGACATAGCGGCCATGCTCTCCGACGGACTCGGTGGGGAGAGGACCCATGACGTCCGAGTGGACAAGGTCAAGGGGGGCGGATGCATGGGAGGAGGACAAGGGGTATGTGGACCGGTGCATCTTCCCCTGAGCGCAGTCAATGCACTCAGTGGGACACGGGAGAGGGAAAGTCTCCAGGTCAAGGCCCTTGGCCGGCTGGGTGCAAAGCATGCTCTCTACGGTGGCAGAGTGGACGTGGCAAAGGCGGCGGTGCAAGAGGCGGGTGTGCTAAGGGGAAAGTGTACTGGTGACAAACACATGGCCTGTGGCGGCCGACGGGGAGGACACGGGAGGAGAGGACGAGAGGCGAGGAACATGCCACAGGTTGCCACGGGCGGTGGCGTGCAGGACGACAAGACCAGACGGACGCAACGACACAGTGCCCACACCACGCGAGTGCACAACATCCATGCTCATGCGGTCAAGGGCAGTCACGGACAGGAGGCTAAGCTCGAGACCAGGGACGAAGAGGACATCGGTCAGAAAGACATCACCGACAGGACCACGGAAACGAATGACGCCAACACCACGCACAGGCAACACCTGTCCGGAGACCGTCCAGACACCAGAGACATCGCCTACAGGACCGAGCATACTGAAGGCCTCACGAGAGGCCATCATGTGATGCGTGGCCCCGGAATCGATGATCCAGGTCTCAGCAGGGTCCTGGACCGGGGTTGCCAGATCGCTAACGGTCACATGGCAGCAGCCAAGGGACGCGGACGCAGTGGATGGAGGCGTGAAACGGGACAGCCAATCGTCAAGCCAAGCAATTTCGTCAAGGAGAGGGGTGGAGGAGGCCACTGGCGACGACCAGGCAGGAGAGGAAATGGGATACGACCGCAACTTAGTCTCAGTCATGCAGGGCTGGGTAGGAGGGTAGGAAGTGACGCAACTCGCACTTCCCTGGGGAGGAGGGCGAGGCAGGCCGAGCTGGAGCGCGATGAACTGCTCCAGCTGACACTCACGGGAGGTGGGCCCGGGAGTGTAGACGGAGTGCGGAGTGACGGCGCCGGAGCCCGGGTAGTAGGGAAACTGAGTCGGCGTAGGGAGCGGAGGCGCCGACGGCTGCGGATGGTGCAGCGGCGGCGCCGGTGTCTGCGAGACTGGCGAGGCGACCGGAGTGGTGGAGCTGCTGGGCGAGGCCGAGGCGTCGGAGCCGGCGACAACGACGGCGGCGGAGGCGAGACGGCACTCCCGCTGGCGACGCATGGTGGCGATGACGCGCGCCTCGTCGGTCGGTAGAGGGCACATGTACCACCCGTGCCCAGGCTGGCCACACTTGTGGCAGACCGAGCCACCACTACCGGACCCGGTCGACGGCTGCGGCTGCTGCTGCTGCTGACCCTTGCCCTTCTTGCTCCGACGCTTCTTCTTCCCCGTCGACGAAGAGCTGGCGGAGGAGCTGGCGGAGGAGCTGGCGGAGGAGCTGGCGGAGGAGCTGGCGAAGGTGGCCGCGGCGGGAGAGGCGATGGCCCAGAGGCGAGGGCCTCTGTGCGATGGAGTTGGGACTCCTAGCGAGCTTCCTCAATGCGGACGAAGAGCTCGTATGCCCAGGGCATGAGGGTGCCCTGGGCTGGCATGGTGGACAGGACGTCCTGGGGGTAGTGCACAAAGACGTCCGCGTACGCGCTAGTGGCGTCGCGCTTGATGGTGAGGAGCGCGGACAGAGGGGGTGGAGCAGATGTGCCGAGACGACGTAGGATGTCCTCCGCCCGCTGCCAGTAGGTAGTGACCGTCTCGGTCTCCCCCATGTGCAAGGAGTTGAACTCCCGGAGCAGACGACTGATCTCAGCGTCGTTGGACAGACAATGGGGTCTGGTGAGGACGTGCCATGCGGCTGCAGGGTCTGGTATGGCGCCGGCGGTAAAATCGCCGAGGAAAGGCTCTAGGGCCAGGCGAGAAGCAGGAGGGGCGACTGGTACAAGGGCACGGACGGCGCGACCAGCGTCATACAACTGGTTGGCCTCGGTGGAGTCGTAAGGAAGGGTGTAGTATGCCCACAGGCCCTCACCCTGGACCCAGATCCGGAAGCTAAGCTCCCAGCTTCGAAACTGCTCGCCGGCCTGAAGCGGCGGCGGCGGCGTCTCAAAGTACTTCTGCCTACGGCCGACACCCAGAGTGGGGCCAAGGACGGAAGTGACTGTCTACCGCTGGCGCTGAGTCTGCTGTTGTGCCAGATAGTACGTGGCAGCAGGCACCGCTAGGCTAGCGTGCCCTGGAGGGACGAATGACGTCGGCACACTGGTGGCAGTCTGGGCGGCTACCGGCTGTAGTGCTGCAAGCTACTGCGTCAAGGCGGCGAGCTGTTGCTGAAGAGCAGCGAGGGGGTCAGGATTGCCGCCGACGACACCAGTGGGCTGCAGCTGCTGCAGCTGCTGCTGCTGCTACTACGGCGGCGGCTGCTGCTGCTACTGTTGCTGTTGCTGCTGCTGTTGCTGCTGCTGCTGCTGCTGCTGCTACTATTGCTGCTGCTGCTGCTGTTGCTGCTGCTACTGCTGCTACTGCTGCTGCTGCTGCAGGCGCTGCAAGAAAGGAGGGGTAGGGGTCCCCCCAACAGAGGAGGACCCCTCCTAACTAGGGGTACCGGCCATGGTGTGGTGCCCCTTGTTTTTTTTTGTTGCTTTGGCTCATGTCAGCAAAAACGGGTGGTAGGAGTTCTATCCACCCCTTGGGTTGCCTTCCCCCTTTCCTTTCTCCCCCCCTACTTCACTCCTTTTTTTTCTTTTTCTTTTGTTGATGACGTCAGCGGTGATGTCAGCAGTGACATCAATAGAAGGGTGTTGACGTCAGTAGCGGCGAATGTTGGGACCGCCGCTGCTGCTGTTGGTACTGATGCTGCTGCAGCCGCTGCTGCTACTGCTGCTGCTGCTGCTGCTGCTCCTGCTATTACTACTGTTGGTGTTGTTGTTGCTGCTGCTCTTGCTGCTGCTGCTGCTGCTGTTGCTACTACTGTTGCACTTGCACTGACAGCTGCTGGTGTAGCGAGTTGCAGCAGCTGCTGTGGCTGCTGCTGCTGCACTAGCAAGCTGCTGCAGCTCGCTGCTCCTGCTGAGCACTACTACAGCTATTGCGTGCTGCAGCAGCTGCTCGCTGCAGCTGCAGGCTGCTGCAGCGAGCTACGGGGGGAGGGGGGTTTTTTGTTGCCTTTTTTTCTTTTTCTCTTTTCCTTGTCACAACGGGCAGCAGCACGTTGTCTGCTGCGAGCAGCGGGCTGCTGCTCACCTAGCAGCAGCGAGCTGCTGCTCGCTCGCAGCAGCGGGCTGCTGCTCGCTGGCAGCAGCGGGCTACTGCTCGCTGCTCGCTCGCTGCAAGCAGCGGGCAGCAGCAGCCACGGCTGGCAGCTACCAGCTGTTGCTCGTTGCAGCTGCTGCAGCAGTTGGCGGTTGCTGCAGCTCGCTGTAGCAGTTGCTGCAGCCCGCTGCTGCAGCTACTGCGTACTGCGGCTGCTGCCTGCTGCTGCTGCGGGCTGCTCCAACAGGCTGCGACTGCGGGCTACTACTGCTGCACACTGTTGCTGGTGCTGTTGCGAGCTGCTGTTGCTGTGGGCTGTTGCTGCTGCTGTTGCGGGCTACTGCTACTCCGGGCTGCTACGAGCTGCTGCTTCTGCTTGCTGCTGCTGGTGGTGCCAGTCACTACACCTGGGTGACGTTGTCGCGTGTGTCGTCGCCCACAGACGTCAGACGCCGCCTGCCGCTCACCTCCTCGCGTCACGCGTGGGGGTCAGTGCTGCCGAAAAAATTTCGGCAGCATTTCCCCTGGCCCAGTGGCTGTGGGAAAAAATCTGACTCCGCCACCAAGAGGGTCAATGCTGTCGGAAAAAATCCGGTAGCATTTCCCCTGCAGTGGCGCGTATGGAGGTCCGCCGGCGTTGTCTGGCACCTGTTCGCCAGTCTTCTGCTGCTGCTGCTCCGCTCTGGCTGTGATACCAAAAAGAAAAACTATGCAGCAGGTTCGGGCAGTAGCGTTGTTGATGCAGCGTGCGGGCTTCCACGCTAGTTGCTTAAGTCAGCTGCCCCCTCAGTCTGTTGCTCTAGAGTCCAAGTCTGGAAGCTCAGGGTTTGTTACTCAGAAACGCGCGCGCCAGAGTTAGCGCCAGAAAGCAGCTGAAAACTGATAATAACTAATTAGGAAACAAGAATGAACAGCAATGGGGGACCCCTCCAAGTTCTAGCCCCCCCCCCAGCTCTGTAGAGCTTGTTACTCAGTTCATCAGCCAATCAGAAAATAGCTAATTTCAGGCTGGCAGGTTTTCTCGGTGAGGCCTGCCAGACGGCCGACAGCCCAAAACCCGGGCGTCGTCCGTTTTGCCTGAAAACTCGACCATACCATCGTACCAACGCTGCGAACGCAGCCGTTTGGTCAGAATCTGCTAGNTTTGTTACTCAGAAACGCGCGCGCCAGAGTTAGCGCCAGAAAGCAGCTGAAAACTGATAATAACTAATTAGGAAACAAGAATGAACAGCAATGGGGGACCCCTCCAAGTTCTAGCCCCCCCCCCAGCTCTGTAGAGCTTGTTACTCAGTTCATCAGCCAATCAGAAAATAGCTAATTTCAGGCTGGCAGGTTTTCTCGGTGAGGCCTGCCAGACGGCCGACAGCCCAAAACCCGGGCGTCGTCCGTTTTGCCTGAAAACTCGACCATACCATCGTACCAACGCTGCGAACGCAGCCGTTTGGTCAGAATCTGCTAGAAAAGTAGTAGCGCGGAGTTATGGCAGCCTGAACCCAGGCAGTGCCCACGACGGTTTATGCTGCCAAACAGGACCAAGCAACATGCAACTGGGACCCTAGGCAGCGCATGACGACGCAGGCACGATAGTACGCGCTGGACGCATGCAGACAGCGACTGCGGTGGTAGTGACTGCCGGCAGCGCGACCGCCGAGGAGGCCTACCGATGGAGCTGGACACGTCGCCGGAGAGAGGGGGCTCCAGCGAACTGCAAGACGACCTCAGCGTGCGTCGGCTCCACCGGACGACACTCCATTAGCGTCGAGTCTCGCCGTCAGTCATCTGCACGCCGATGTACACAAGCCGGGAGGACACAACAGAGCACAATGAGCGTAAAAACCAACACTCAGGTGCCACCTGGGTCTGCATCAGTGTTCTGCACGAGCATGGACACGGTCGAGTGGTCATAGTAAACTGTACAAGTCGACAGGAACGTCACAAATTACAACATGTAGTACATGGAGTGTCTTTGTACTTTGTCTCCTGATCGCCTTTACAATAGTTGAACATTCATTTAAAATGAAGAAACCAAATGAACCATGTTTTATACTTGAAGCCTAGTGTTGTCAGAAGATTCAAGACAACTATTCAAACACGTTCCATAATTGGCTAATTTGGTCACCTTAAATTCAATAAGACCTTCCTATTGTTCAATTCGGCATAGAAGTTCGACAATTACACCTGTGTTTTTTACACAGAATTCAATTCAAGTTGAGCTGTCTGAAATTCTCTCAGTTTTGCACCTCTTATGAGGATATGGCAGAAGACATCCTACACTAACGTTTTTGTAACTTTAGTTCCCATGACCATCTTCATCAACGCAGATGAAGGGGACATTGTCACTCCCCTCGCAAGAGATATCTGCTCCATCTAAACCAGCTCAGACCTTTGGAAAACATTGTCAAGAAGCTTGCAGCGATGATGTCAAGAAACTCATGCCGACATGGTCCACACACCCTTGGAATCATGGAACATTCTATCAGGAAGGACATTGAGCTTTGAACTACACAGACAACTAAGGCCTTGATGACATACATCGCACAACTTTCGCAGCTTCTTCTTGTTGTGCTTTGTGCCGTTCCTGTACAGTTTACTGTGACCACTCGGCCGTGTCCCTACTCGTGCAGATCCCCGAGGCAGGCGGCCCTGGTGACACCGGCGCGACGACAGGCGGCGGACTACCCGTCTGGAGCTGACCGACCACTGTTCCAGAGCCCCAGATGTCACCGGGACTCCTTGCTGTGCCTTCTACGTCTTGCAGGCGCCTTTCGGCGGACTCGGCATGAGGCCCATTTGCATGTTTTTGTATTGTATACTCGCTGTCAGTCGATGGATGCATGCATGTGACCAGTCGTTGCGTGCGTCTTTTGATTCTGCACGTCTAGGTTCAGACGTCGTAGGATTCTGACATGTGTGCGCAGAGTTACGGCCAAAACAGTGTTTTTGGGCCGGTTTTAGGACAGCTCTTGGACTGCCGC
>SZWC01013782.1:6776-27311 GCA_023375785.1 Penium margaritaceum
ACGTACTAGACGTACACGTGTCCCTAACCTCCCCGATTGGGCATTCCTTTTATTACGAAAATATCCCAATGCTTCGCGGGACCTCGATATTCTCTTCGACTCTCGAGGGCAAACCGGCAAAGTGCCCTTGTCCCTTGTGAATCTTCCCAAACCTCCTGACAACTTCGACCACTGTCGCGAATCTATGACAGAAGTATCACGACCTTTGGGTCGACTTGTCGACGCACCGAGACGAATATGGATTCATAAAGATGCACCTGACACCCTCACCGTTGAACCTTGAATACCCGTGACTCCTCGGAAGACCTTCGCGAATCCGACCACTCACGACGCAACTCCGCACGCGTCGTTCGACAATCGACCCAAAGACCTTGACTACGTCCCATTCGTAACTCGACACTTGTATATATATTTATATATATACATATATATATATATATTTATTTATTTGTTCGATCATTTCGACAATTGTCATCGAAGCAGAGTTATCACTAATTGGAAAATGCTCAAGTGTCCCATATTATTAACCGTGTTCTACTTCAAAACTGTTACCTGTTCACCATCTACGCTCCGTTCAGTAGAACATTGGTGACCCATATCCTCACAAAAGTACAGACGCGAAAACAGGATTATCTGGCAGATTTAGCCAGTGTGGATATCTCCGTTTTATCGGGAATTGCGTGGATATACTTTTACTCGAAATGCATTGCTCGAGACTGCGGGACTGGTTTTTAGTCGCAACCGCAGTTTGCGGGGGTTCCATGAAACCTTCCTCCTGGCGCATCTCAGCCGTTCCTGGCGCTTCCACTTGGCGCCATCGGCTCTCGCCCATCTGTTCGTGTGCTACCCGTCGCCCACGACCGAAGCTGGAGACGGCGAAGAACTGGCCCCCTCGTGCGGCCCTCGCTCCGAGGAAAAAAATGGTTATGCGGATGGAGGCACGTCCAGGCCCCGTCGGGAAGGGCACGCTGGGAGGGCGCTGGGTAGGGCTAGGGTTTGACGACGCCGTGCGAGAGATCGTGCGAGCGGTAGTACGAGCGGCCGGCTCCCCCGTCGTGTGGCGCGCGGGGGCCCCAAGCCCAGGGCCCTCCGGGCTGACGACGCCGACGAACGTCTTCGGACGATCCCAAGTGCGAAGGCCAGTGATGCGAAGGCTAAGGCGAAAGGCACCGAGCGCCAGCTGCACCCAGGCGAGTGGGTCTGAGAGCCAAGGCGAGGGCTGCGGGCGAGCAAGCCCCGAGGACGACAGTCGACGGTTTTTGTTGTGTAGCGCACGCACGACACTGTGCGGCGAAGTGTGGCTGTCTCACGCGACAACACGAATTGTGCTCGGTTTTCCGCCCACACTTCGCACACCGCAGACGCAGCGAGGCCACGCGACAGACGTCGACGACAACGACGACGACGGAGGGCGACGGACGGGCCGACGGGANGGGCGAGGCTTAGGGCGAAAAAAAGGGCGGCATGGCCCAACCGCAGCCACCACCGCAGGCCCAGCACCACATGCACCACCACCACATTCCCCTACAGCACCAACATCCTCACCCGCATCAACATCCGCACCAGCTCCCGCATCAGCACGCGCACCAGCACCACCAGCCAGTGCAGCACGTCCACCCGCAGCAGCACCACCCAGCCCACCAGGCCCATCCGTCCCACCAGCCCCTACAGCCCCACCAAGCCCTCCCTGCTCACCAAGGCCATGCTGTTCACCATGTGCAGCCCCAGCACCAGCCCCATCAGGCCCACCCGGGCCACCAGGGCCACCAGCCCCACCAACCCCACCCAGCCCACCACCCCCACCAAGCCCACCAGGCCCCTCCACCGCACCCCGTCCACCAGCCCCACCAGCATCACCAGCTTCAGCCACAGCCCCCGCCCCAGCCCCAGCCGCACCAGTACCAGCAGTTGCAGCAGCAGCCTCCGCCACCTCCTCAGCAGCAGCTGCCTCCCCTCCAGCCGCCGCAGCAGGTGTACCGCTCATCGGCAGCAGCAGGAGCGGCAACAGGAGGGGCGGGAGCAGCACCGCCCGCCGGCTCAACGTCGCCGCCCAGTCTAGTGGCGGCGGCGGCTGCCGCTGTTGGCGGCGACGACCTGAAGTCGGAGCTGCTCCGCGTGCGGCGCGAGCTGGCGAACGTGGAGGCGCTTCTGGAGAGGGCGTACCGCGACATCGACGAGGCCGGGCAGCACACGGACCGCGAGCGACTGGAGGACGCACGGTGCCTGCGGCAGGCTTTGTGGAAGGACAAGGAGCAGCTGCGTGCGCAGGAGACCATATTCCTCCGCCTGCTGTTCCAGGGGGCTGCCCAACAGCCCAACGAACTACTCCAGCAGCAGCATCAGCAACAGCAACAGCAGCAGCAGCAGCAGCAACATGGTGCGCTTAATCCCGCAGCTGGCACGCCCCTCGGTCCGTGTCCTCCCCTGGCTGTGGCGTCTCCCTTCACCCCTTCGCCCTATGGTGGCGAATGTAAGTGTCCTGTCCACCCTCGCTCTCCTCGTCCCCCCGCTCGCTCGCCCGTTGTCCTCCGCTTCTCCACCCCCACCACTCGCTCGGCCTCTCCCTCACCCTCCTCTCGCCCTCTCCCCCGCTCTCCCCGCCACTCGCCTTCGCCCTCCACACTCACGCACTGCAGTGCGGTCGCCACGCCGTGTCTCCTGTTTCTGTGTGTTCTTCCTTTGTGGCGCGCTGTCTCCACCGCCCCATCTTCTCACCCACTCTCCTCCCTCCCTCGTCTCCCAGCCTCCCCCGTCCCCCAGCCTCCCCCGTGTCGTCTACCGTGCTTCCCTCCGCCCTCGCGTCCTCCGCGTCCTCGCCCTCTCTCCAATCGCTTCCTTCCTCCCCTCTCACGTCCGTCTTCTGCTGCGCTTCCCTTTTTACGTCGTGGATGTGCTGCGACACGCAGGCACGCCCATGGTGTCGGCCGGTGTGTACACTGGAGGAGGACCGGGCGGCGGCGGCCCGACGAGCCCCACGCCCTCTCCTTCCCCTTTGACGTCCAAGCAGCAGCAGCGCATTATCAAGTCCAAGGCCCGGCGCGCGCGCGCCGCCATCGCCAGTGGCGGCGGTGGGGACTTCGGCCCGAATGGGGCCGCATCGGGCCTCGGGGGCGGCGGAGGGGGAGGAGGTGCGTTCGGGCGACCGCCGAGCGGGTTCGAGGCGGACTTCAGCAACCCGGGCGGGTACGAGGTGAACCGCAGCTCGGAGTGCCGCGTGCGCGACGTGTGGGCGGAGTGGAAGCACGGCGTGAACGGCGGACCGGCGGTGGAGCAGCTGGAGGAGGAGCGCAAGCGCGACCGCAAGCAGGTGTGGTGGCGCAACATGAACGACTACAAATACTGGAGCAAGCAGGTGCGTTGAGACGGATGAGTGTGCGCGTGGGTTGGTTGGTCGGTTGGCGGTGAGGAGAGTGAGAGAGCTTGTTTCCACGTTCTCTCTGATCCCTACCTCCTTTGGACGGGTTAGGTTGAGTCGGATGGTGTGGTTTGTCCTGCTTCTTGGTTTTTTTTTGTGGGTGCTGAGGATTGGTAGGTTGAGGGCAGTCGCGTGGGCTCTGATGCCGGAAGCCAGACTGTGTTTTCGCTGACGGAGGTGCGTGGCCAGAAGTGTGTGGAGGCGTGGGGCGGGTCTCATTGTCTCTGGCTTGGCGTGTCCTTCCCTCCCACGAGGAAGGCGTCTGGCATCTTGATCGACATGGTCGCTGATGTTGTGGCCCATGGCCCATGGTATATGCCATTGCTCACGTCCTCGTTGCCGTGGTTGCCACTACATCGTTGCCTATGTCGCTGCGAATGTCATTGTCCAAAGTTTGTTGCTGACTCCTCTCAACCTCCATCGGCTGCGTGCTGCCGCTATCCGTGGGTCGTTTGGCGTGTTGTGCAGATGCGCGTAGTTCATGCGGTGGAGCAGAAGGCGCAGGAGCTGGGCGGCGACATCGAGGCAAGTATCGAGTTCTGGGAGGATATTCTGCGGGTGGAGTTTGACGGCAGTGTGTCGAAGCTGCGCGAGGCGCTGGGCGGGCAGAAGACGAACGAGGAGGACACGGGCAAGTTCAAGAAGCGCTGCCGTGAGCTGCTGCAGAAGGGGCTCGACCGCATGCGCCAAGGTGGCCGCGCCAGGCTGGCGGGAGGCGGTGGTGGGCCTCTCTCCATACCAGGCGGTGGCGGTGGGACTTATGTGGACCAGCAGCAACAGCAGGGGCAACAGTCTCAGCCACTGACACAGCAGCAGCAACAGCAGCATCATGCGCAGCAGCCACATTCAGACCAGCAGGTTGTTCAGTATTCTCAGCCGCCACCCCAGCATCCGCCGCACCAGCAGCAGCAACAACAACAGCAGCAGCACCAGCACCACCAGCAGCAGCACCACCACCAGATGCAGATGCAGCAGCAAGACATGCACATGCAGCCTCAGCAGCAGCAGCAGCAGCAGCAGCATCACCAACAACCACAGCCACAGATGGTGCCCGTGGACCCAAGCGGGCGTATGCTTGTGCCGGTGGCGGGGCAAGTGGGTTCCCAACCTGGTGCACCGGCGGGCGCCATGGTTGCGGTGGGTGATGTGGGAGATGATGTGGCAGACGAAGAAGAGGAGGACGTGGATGAGCTGGCTGCTGCAGCAACGGCGGCTGCCGCTATCAATGCAGCTGGCTCTCCCGGCGACCAGAGCACGTCTTCCATGATGCTGCCGGGCCTCGCTCCTTCAGGCCCGGACTCGCCGTCTAAATCTGCCTTGTTACACCACCAGCATCAACACCACCACCAGCACCAGCAGCACCAACAACACCAACAGCAGCAGCAACAGCAACAGCATCAGCAGCAGCAGCCTCAGCCTTTGCCGCCTGCACAGCAGCAGCACCAGCATCAGCAGCAGCAGCAGCAGCAGCAGCAGCAGCAGCAACAGCCCCAGCAGCAGCATGGATTGGCCGGAGAGTCACAGGATGTAGCAAGAGATGCTGATGTGAAGCCGCAAGACTTGGCTCAGGGCCACTAGTCTTACTAGTCTTTTGAGCCCCAGTAACTAACGGATAATTGGATAAGTATCTGTGTAGTTTCCTCTTACTCTCCGTCGTACACCCTCCCACTCTTGCTCTCTCACACCTCCTTCCCCTCTTCCTTTCCCTCTGCCTTTCTCTCCCACTCCGTCTCTCTTCCTCCTACTCCCTCTCCCGTTTCCTCTGTTGCACAATCTTTCCCTGTTCTCTCCTGCCTCTTATCCTTTTCGCACTCCCCTTCTCCCTCTTCTCCCTCCCCCATGTCTCTCTTTCTCTCCCGACCTACCTTGCTTTCTCTTCCTCCCCTGCTCTTTTCCTGTATTCTCTCTCTCTCTCCCCCTCTCGCGAGCGTGCGCATGTGCGTGTGCGTGTGTGTGCGTGTCGGGCGAGCCAGCGGGCCTGCGGGCGGACCGGCGCGCTCGCGAGAGGGTAGGTGGGCGTGCGGGCAGGTTGGCGTGCGGGGAGGAAAATGCAATTCTAGCAGGGTTTTGAAAAGGGCACACAAAAATGTCAGATTTCTGGCGGGGCATACAAAAATGTCAAATTTCTGGTGGGGCACACAAAAATGTCAACTTTTCTGAGGGGCATGCAAAAATGCCAGCATTTTTGTGGGGCATGCAAAAATGTCACATTTTTGTAGGGGCACACAAAAATGTCAAGAAACGATCCTGTCACTTTCTGGAGGGGCACACAAAAATGTCAAGGTCATCATGGCTGGGCCACATCAGCATTACGGTCATTGACGTACATTTTTCTAACATTCGTCACTTTTTGTATTTTCTCATTGTAAAAAGTAGAAAGCTGATCCTTTCGTGAAGATAGAACTTAGCACTTGAATCTTCTCACACAACGAGACATGAACCGAACTTTGAGTCCTATTCTTTGTCGCTCGCTTGAACATGCTGTAGTGGACATTCGCTATTGTTTCCTTTTTTATGAAAACACATAAACAACAAGATTTTTGAAAGGGCACACTAAAATGTCACATTTCAGATGTGCACAGAAAACTGTCATCTTTTACAAAGAGACACAAAATTGTCACTTTTTGGGCACACGATGTGACCTACTTTCTAAATACATTCCTTGATGATATTCCCAAAACTTGGGTTGAATCAATGTTCCTCACACACATCCAAGAGGGTCCCTTTAACAATTATAATTCTACTACCCACACTTTTTCATGTAGCTTGTGAAGGGAATATCTTCCTTGTATGTAATCGTAAACGACTATTCATTGTATTATTAAGGCACCATAATAACATAAGGGCGGAGTGATTGTATGCCCCTAGTTTCGCACAATAAGCCCCATCCGCCCATCCGTCGGAACAGTAAGCCCCATCCGCCCCTCCGTTGGAACGATAAGCCTTATCCGCCCCTCCGTCAGAATGATAAGCCTGATCCACCCCTCCGTCGGAGCGATAAGCCCGATCCGCCCCTCCGCCAGCACGATAAGCCTCATTCGCCCCTACCCCTAGACAATAAGGCCCATACACCCCTAAAAAATTGGAGTGCGTAATGTGACGATACATCGTACATTTTCTGACGAATAAGGGTGACCTGGTATAATTAATTCACTTTTCGCAGAATTTGCTCTTCATTTCGTATAAGCATGCGTCATGCATGTACTCGAGTCTTACGGTTCACCATGACGGCGACGATGGTAATCTTTTGGGACTTAAAAATGTACAGTTTAGCTTACTTTGTGTGCTCCTTCACTAGGGGAATGCTTTCATTGTTCACATATTTGAATTACATCGGGTTTCCGTCATTCCACAGACCGCGTCTGCATGGCCGTCTTATCAGCGTATGCAGCATCCTTGTCACATCGAAAAACCCCCTGCGCCAACCTCGGCCGTGATCTGGCAAGGTTCATGCACTGGCATCTAAACGTGTTGCTGAGCTTAAGAGATGTATGGAGAGCTCTGCACGTGGTCAGTGGGCCAATTACAGTGCGCCACTGAACGGTACGACATGTGTCCGTATTGCAACTTCCCCGGCACACCATGAAGAGCTGCCGCGCACATGTCGCTGTGACATCCTTTCAACCGCCATTCGCCATGGGCATGCAGGAGGGTACCCGAAAGCATGGTGAAATAGTCGTTGCCGTCGGACGACTCTGACATGAACTACATTAGAAGAGTGTGTACGATGAAACAAATCGGCGGACAGTGCCCTCATCCTATGTGTCCACCTATCCTCGGATGATCCGCCAGTTGCATGCGATGTTTCGGCAGGGTCCCGCTTCAGTTTCATCCAGTGTCATTCAGTCTCGCACGGTCGTCGTTCATGCCGTCTCTGCTCCCTCGAACAATGTTGCTTCAGTAGCTGCCTCCTTCGTGACTTTGGGATGGTGGATGACCAAGTCGTAGGGGACACTGGTAAGCCTGACTAGGAGGGTAGATCGGATAAATAGCAAGCTATTTTGTGGCCGAAATACCCTCTGTTTCGGATGGCTTCCCAAAAGCACGCGTGGCATGTTGCCACGCAACCAAGTCCTGACAAGAACGCTCCTCGGCCCGCTCAGGTTCCTGCACCGCGGTGGTACCCTGATAACCCACCGCCGGACGACCCATCAGGCGCGTTTGATGATGTCATGTTTTGGTTGACTCGAGATTGGGCAGNGACCAAGTCGTAGGGGACACTGGTAAGCCTGACTAGGAGGGTAGATCGGATAAATAGCAAGCTATTTTGTGGCCGAAATACCCTCTGTTTCGGATGGCTTCCCAAAAGCACGCGTGGCATGTTGCCACGCAACCAAGTCCTGACAAGAACGCTCCTCGGCCCGCTCAGGTTCCTGCACCGCGGTGGTACCCTGATAACCCACCGCCGGACGACCCATCAGGCGCGTTTGATGATGTCATGTTTTGGTTGACTCGAGATTGGGCAGATGACTGGTGGGCCGGACAGTTGGACGAGGCTAACGACCTCAGGGGCCGACTGAGGATGAGAAGGGCAGGTCCTTTTTTTGCGCACAGTTAGCGCTCGCGTATCCTACTGCTGCACTGTCCGGCACATGCATCATCACAGACAAAGAGAAAGGCTTGGAGAAAGCGCTACAGATGTACCTCATTGGTTCTACCAACACGTACTACGCCACAGCACTTGCGCGAGAACGTCTGCACTTCATACGGGAAAAGGCTGCACACTGGGCATGGAAGTGTGTGCACGCGCTGAATGTCGAGTCATGGGAGAAGGCAACCACCCACTTGTGAC
Organism: Penium margaritaceum; assembly: GCA_023375785.1. Lineage (NCBI taxonomy): Eukaryota > Viridiplantae > Streptophyta > Zygnematophyceae > Desmidiales > Peniaceae > Penium > Penium margaritaceum. The sequence continues at coordinate 14,984 of SZWC01013782.1, forward strand.
AAGTGAGTGCCCCTGCCTTTGTATACCTGTTTGGAAGACAAGGGGAGGATGGGAGTGTGGTGGGGGGGTACCTATGGAGAAGTGGACACGCCTGCATTGCCCTCTGGGCAGATGGGGTCACAACGCGTCCAACGCAGCCGAGAGCTGGAACGTGCGCATTGCAGCTCACCACAAGCTGCATCCGTACTACTATTTTTTCAGCATCTACCCTTTTGTGCACCGCATGTTTTGTGCTCGTCGTGCCCAGGCTGAAGGTGTGCAGACTGCCTCGGGCCCTGCCCAAGAAGACCGACTACTCCACTGTCTCGCAGTGGCACGAGAGTACACCGTGACGGAGGAGGGCCCTAACACGGCAACAGTGGAGGGCCCCACTAGCCATCCACGACAGGTTGACATCCTAGAGAAGACGTGCAGCTGTGGTCGGTGGAAGGAATTTGGACTGCCATGTCAGCATGCATGCACATTTTTGCTCATGAAGCGAATCAACGCAGAAAACCTAGCCGACCCTGGACTCACCCGCATGGCGTTCCGTCGGGCATACAACAACCCCCTCCCGTCTCCAGTAGTGAAAACCATTCGGCCCGTGGAACCCCTGTGGCTGCAGGCGGGACCTAGGCGTGGGAAGGGTCGTCCTTGCAGCGCACGGAAGGACCGGGAGACTTTGCGAAAAAAAACTTCACTTGCGCAAAGTGTGGGCAAAAGGGACATACCAAGTCACGTTGCAAAAACCCGCCAGCTCCAAGCCCTGCTCAGGCTGCAGCAAGGGGGTTTGATGGAGGCCTAGAGGCTATTGTAGCCAAGGCTGGAGCAGCCTTGGAGGCACGTGCAAATGCCTCCATGAGTGTGGATGCTCCACTTGCAGCATATGCCAGTGGTGACGTGGAGTATGATCCGGAGGCTCCACCTCGAGATGACGACGATGATGAGGATGATGGTGGTGAAAGTGATGACTCTGGTGCATACTCCCCTCCTCTTGGTGATGATGGTGAGACGGTGATGTAGGATGAGCACACACAACAGTTGGATGAGGAGGAGAGAGAGTGGCAGGAGACGTACGAGGAAGAGCCAGAGGAGGCAGAGTGAGGTGAGTGTGTGTTTGCTTTTTCTTCGTGCATTCCCTTACCTAATGTCATGTAAACTACCACCTATGCTTTTCATGTCTAACACATGGTTTTGTTCATGTGCAGGATGAAGTGTGCTGGACAGTGGAGATTGAAAAAACCATTGACTCAGGCGGTTCGCAGTTCACCAGGACAGGGGGGTTTCGGGATAGGCAGAAGGTTAGGGTTAAGCTGAGGCACAGTAGTTGAGTGCATGTGGGGAGGGGGTCCAATAGCCGGCATGTTTCAAGCAGCAGACGTGGCAGCCAACATTCATACAGCGAGACAGAGGTATTTTACGATGATGAACATTGTCAGGCATGGGACCCGCTGTTTCTTGTCTGTGACATTGTTCACTTTCTCCAAGGGTTGAGTCGTGAACTTTTCGATGAGATCACGTATCCCACCTTCACTGTGTGCAGTGTTTAGTCATTGACATTTGCCTAATGCAATTTCCTCAACCCAAGTTCCATTTACAAATTAGTGCCTTTCTTGTGGTATGATGTTAAACAAGTACTGCCAAGTAAAGGATCATTACAGTTGCCAATGTTGTACAATAACACATTACTACCCACTTGACTGTTCCTTCTGTTCATAGGATGTTTAGGACAACATTCACATCACACTTGAAAGAACAACACATAGGCTTATCTGTTAAAGCTTGTACACCAACCCACAGCCATGCACAAAGATAACTTCGACATACACATACAATTGATGTCTTTAGTACAATAGGTGTCCTATTCTGGCTGCTACAAATGTCATCACATTCTCCACATTTGTTCTGTACAAGTGGACTTTCAGTTATTATCAAGGGGTGTAAAATGAGAATGAGGCAGACATTTTTAACGTCACATGAGAGTACTTGAGCCCGAAATGCCCGGCTAAACGATGCATATTTGCCCATGATCTGTCCTCTTAGGGCTGCTATACTTGTCATTACTTTGTCCACAAACACCCTAAATGAGAGGACATTCTGTTGCATGAATGTAGAGAATTAATCACAATGAGGATGGTAAACTCTTCATTTTAGATGCGCGAACTTCAGTCTAAAGTGCCCTGCAAATAGTCATGAAGAAAACCGCGGACATAGCTAAACGAAAGCAATGGTCACAAGCGCGAACATGGAATTGGCTACACCGACATCCATGGCACCCAATTGGGTGGACAGTATAACGGCCGGGCATGGGGTGCCCGCATGCTCAACTGCCAATACATGGTGTATGGGTCGGCGGGTGTATTTGGGTTGATCATGTCCCATGCGCGCTTAACGTTTGCCCACTTGACTACCGCAGATCCGTGATCCATGGGAGGGAGGGGAAATGTCATGGTTCCCCAAGGACCGTGCACCGGTTGTGGGCTGCCAGCCTAGCGTTGCAACTGTGGCAGAGGACGCGTTTCTCGAACATGGGACATGTCGAAATAGGGTTTGCTCAATGTACTCTTCAGTACGGGAGGGAGGAGGAAGTCCGATGCGATCTCAACCGTAATACATGTAGAACATACGCACGGGTTTTTCCGCACAAACGACTCCACTATGTCCCGTACCGGGCCGTGGTTTTCAAAAGCATCAGTCATCATGTGCGGCCGAACGCACACCCAAGCAGGGAGGCGCAAGTGTCTATGGTACCATGCCGCGCCTCTGCGAAGACCGAAGCATTTATGTTCGTCAGCAGGTGTGTAGGGTGAGGTTCCGTTCCACTCGTAGTGTTACGTCACATCACAAACAATGGGTACATTAGGCTTCTTTTCCATCATTTTCCACGGTTCGACATCAAAAGCTGATCTAGGGGTATATGGGGCTTATTGTTAACGGGCAGGGGCGAATGAGGCTTATCATGTTGGCGGAGGGGTGAATCAGGCGTATCGCTCCGACAGAGGGGCGGATGAGGCTTATCGCTCTGGCAGAGGGGCGAATGGGGCTTATTGTTCCGACGAAGGGGCGGATGGGGCTTATTGTTCCGACCGAGGTGTATATGAGGGTCAAGGGTGAAAAAAAAGGGGGCAATCGACATTTTCACCGATAACATAATGAATAGTTGAATACGATTACATATAAGGAAGATGTTCCCTTCACAAGCTACATGAAAAAGTGTGGGTAGTAGAATTGTAATTGTTAAAGGGACACTCTTGGATGTGTGTGAGGAGCATTGATTCAACCCAAGTGTTGGGAATATTATGGAGGAATACACTGAGAAAGTAGGTCACTTCGTGTGCACAAAAAGGGACATTTTTGTGTCTCTTTGGAAAAGATGACATTTTTTTGTGCATATCTGAAATGTGACATTTTTGTGTGCCCTTTCAGAACCATGTTATTTATGTGTTTTTAGAAAAAAGGAAACAGTAGCAAATGTCCACCGTAGCATGTTCAAGCAAGCGACAAAGAATAGAACTCAGTTCGGGTCCTGTTTCGTCGTGTGAGAAGATTCAAGTGCTAAGTTCTATCTTCGCGAAATGATCAGCTTTCTAATTTTTACAGTGAGAGAAAGTACAAAAGTGACGAACATTGGAAAAATGCACATCAATGAACGTAATGCTGATGTGGCGCAACCACGACGAACTTGACATTTTGGTGTGCCCCTCCGGAAAGTGACAAGATCATTATTTGACATTTCCGTGTGCCCCTCCGAAAATGTGACATTTTTGCATGCCCCTCAGAAAAGCTGACATTTTTGTGTGCCCCGCCAGAAATTTGACATTTTTGTGCGCCCCGCCAGAAATCTGACATTTTTGCGTGCCCTTTTCAAAACCCTGCTAGAATTGCATTTTCCTCGCGAACGGGTTGGTGGGCGTGTGGGCAGGTCGGTGGGCAGGCGGAGGAGCGTGCAGGCAGACAGGCGGCAAACATGAGGCCCCCAAGTGTGTTCTCATGCATCCATAGTCCAGCAAGTCCACACAAGTGTGAAGATGAGCACGGGAGGAGTGAGGGTGTACATGAGGCAACACAGTGTAAGGAAGCTCATTGATATGAGACAGTACAATTACAGACCAACCAAACGGAAACTGTTTTGGAACAATGCACGCTTGATAACCTCTGTCAAGTAGCCAGCTTGCTCTCACACAGTTTTGATCCACAATATCCAGGTGCTGTTCTNATTCACATCACACTTGAAAGAACAACACATAGGCTTATCTGTTAAAGCTTGTACACCAACCCACAGCCATGCACAAAGATAACTTCGACATACACATACAATTGATGTCTTTAGTACAATAGGTGTCCTATTCTGGCTGCTACAAATGTCATCACATACTCCACATTTGTTCTGTACAAGTGGACTTTCAGTTATTATCAAGGGGTGTAAAATGAGAATGAGGCAGACATTTTTAACGTCACATGAGAGTACTTGAGCCCGAAATGCCCGGATAAACGATGCATATTTGCCCATGATCTGTCCTCTTAGGGCTGCTATACTTGTCATTACTTTGTCCACAAACACCCTAAATGAGAGGACATTCTGTTGCATGAATGTAGAGAATTAATCACCATGAGGATGGTAAATTCTTCATTTTAGATGCGCGAACTTCAGTCTAAAGTGCCCTGCAAATAGTCATGAAAAAAACCGCGGACATAGCTAAACGAAAGCGATGGTCACAAGCGCGAACATGGAATTGGCTACACCGACATCCATGGCACCCAATTGGGTGGACAGTATAACGGCCGGGCATGGGGTGCCCGCATGCTCAACTGCCAATACATGGTGTATGGGTCGGCGGGTGTATTTGGGTTGATCATGTCCCATGCGCGCTTTACGTTTGCCCACTCGACCACCGCAGATCCGTGATCCATGGGAGGGAGGGGAAATGTCATGGTTCCCCAAGGACCGTGCACCGGTTGTGGGCTGCCAGCCTAGCGTTGCAACTGTGGCAGAGGACGCGTTTCTCGAACATGGGACATGTCGAAATAGGATTTGCTCAATGTACTCTTCAGTACGGGAGGGAGGAGGAAGTCCGATGCGATCTCAACCGTAATACATGTAGAACATACGCACAGGTTTTTCCGCGCAAACGACTCCACTATGTCCCGTACCGGGCCGTGGTTTTCAAAAGCATCAGTCATCATGTGCGGCCGAACACACACCCAAGCAGGGAGGCGCAAGTGTCTATGGTACCATGCCGAGCCTCTGCGAAGACCGAAGCATTTACGTTCGTCAGCAGGTGTGTAGGGTGAGGTTCCGTTCCATTCGTAGTGTTACGTCACATCACAAACAATGGGTACATTAGGCTTCTTTTCCATCATTTTCTACGGTTCGACATCGAAAGCTGATCGAGGGGTATATGGGGCTTATTGTTAACGGGCAGGGGCGAATGAGGCTTATCATGTTGGCGGAGGGGCGAATCAGGCGTATCGCTCCGACATAGGGGCGGATGAGGCTTATCGCTCTGGCAGAGGGGCGAATGGGGCTTATTGTTCCGACGAAGGGGCGGATGGGGCTTATTGTTCCGACCAAGGTGTATTTGAGGGTCAAGGGTGAAAAAACAGGGGGCAATCGACATTTTCACCGATAACATAATGAATAGTTGAATACGATTACATATAAGAAGATGTTCCCTTCACAAGCTACATGAAAAAGTGTGGGTAGTAGAATTGTAATTGTTAAAGGGACACTCTTGGATGTGTGTGAGGAGCATTGATTCAACCCAAGTGTTGGGAATATTATGGAGGAATACATTGAGAAAGTAGGTCACTTCGTGTGCACAAAAAGTGACATTTTTGTGTCTCTTTGGAAAAGATGACATTTTTGTGTGCACATCTGAAATGTGACATTTCTGTGTGCCCTTTCAGAACCATGTTATTTATGTGTTTTTAGAAAAAAGGAAACAGTAGCAAATGTCCACCGTAGCATGTTCAAGCAAGCGAAAAAGAATAGAACTCAGTTCGGGTCCTGTTTCGTCGTGTGAGAAGATTCAAGTGCTAAGTTCTATCTTCGCGAAAGGATCAGCTTTCTAATCTTTACAGTGAGAGAAAGTACAAAAGTGACAAACATTAGAAAAATGCACATCAATGAACGTAATGCTGATGTGGCGCAACCACGACGAACTTGACATTTTGGTGTGCCCCTCCGGAAAGTGACAAGATCATTATTTGACATTTCCGTGTGCCCCTCCGAAAATGTGACATTTTTGCATGCCCCTCAGAAAAGTTGACATTTTTGTGTGCCCCGCCAGAAATTTGACATTTTTGTGCGCCCCGCCAGAAATCTGACATTTTTGCGTGCCCTTTTCAAAACCCTGCTAGAATTGCATTTTCCTCGCGTACGGGTTGGTGGGCGTGTGGGCAGGTCGGTGGGCAGGCGGAGGGGTGTGCAGGCAGACAGGCGGCAAACATGAGGCCCCCAAGTGTGTTCTCATGCCTCCATAGTCCAGCAAGTCCACACAAGTGTGAAGATGAGCACGGGAGGAGTGAGGGTGTACATGAGGCAACACAGTGTAAGGAAGCTCATTGATATGAGACAGTACAATTACAGACCAACCAAACGGAAACTGTTTTGGAACAATGCACGCTTGATAACCTCTGTCAAGTAGCCAGCTTGCTCTCACACAGTTTTGATCCACAATATCCAGGTGCTGTTCTCATGCGACAAAGTCCCCACACAGTGACTGATAACTTTAATGTGTCCTGCGTGTGTGATGAATGTGATCAGTATCCTCAATGGCAATGGCACTCATTGTGTGGGCCATCCACCTGCATTGCCCGCCACTCACGTGGCGGGCAATGCAGGTGGATGGCCCACACAGCAGGCGGTGGAGCCACACTCCCTTGCACCAGTGCTCAATGCCATGGACTCCAACTCAACAGTATTGCATGAGATGCACCTCTGTACGGCACTGCATCACAAGACAACTGTATCGCAGGCAAGGAAGATCCACCCATTGCGACTCTTGCCATCTGCGCTCCCGGCCCGGTTGGCATTCGTGTAGCCTTCCGCGAGTACAAATGGCACTTGACGGACTGTCAATCCACGATGTGGGGTGGAGATAATGCTGTTGAATCGAGATCAAGACGAGATGTCTCGATCTCGAACGGAAGTCCCCCACCATGCAAGACGAGATGCCTTCTATCGTATTGTACGCTATCTCAATCTTGTATCCAGTTGCACTTCATGAGTCTTGATCTCGTATCGATCTCGATTTTCCATTGAAAAATCTTGCCCTTGTTTCTAGGTTTTTGAGGGTTCTCACATAGTATTCACAGAGGTGTAAAAGATTATAAGTTTGTCTGTTATCCTCCCCACAGTGGTTGTGCTGTTTTCTGTCCCCGTCTGTCTCCACAACTTACTATGACCACTCAGTCGTGTCCATGCTCATGCAGATGCCTGATGCGGACTCTGCTAGCGCCGGAGCCTCGTCTGGTGGTGCCCCATGTCGCTGCTGATGTGCCGGAGCACTCCAGGCGATGTTCCCTGTTTTTCTGTAGCCCGTAGAATTTTCTTGTTGGACTGGCCGTTGGCTTGATTTGAATGTTTTTTCTTTGTGTGTTTGTTGGTGTATGGGCTTTGAGCTAGAATGTAGTCTTGTGTAGCGAGATCCTCCTAGTTTGTGCTGATGGTTCTCCAACGGCTACGTAACTCCTTTTGTGACACGTATGGTGCATTCTAGTAGCTTAGTTCACCTTTACATATTTGATAGAGTTTTCTCGGTGGTCGAGACCCGGGCACTTGTTGGTTTGTGCCAGTGCGCTGGGAGACCCATGAAAACTTACCGCATAGTCTTTGACAGTTTGTGCACTCTTTCTGTGGTCGCGACCCGGTGGTAAAAACCACCGTGTACCCACACGGTGGTTTTCACCGGTCCCTCGGGAGACCCATCGCTGATTGGTCTAGACTTTGTTGACCCTTTGTGAGGCATATGTAGTTTGCTTGTGGCTGAGACCCGGACGTCCGATTACATGTTCCGGTTTCTGGTTTCTATAGCACAGACATGTAGTGACCTCTGGCCTTGTTGCACACCTCACACATCAGTGATGCAGGTGACTGAGAGAGGCAAGATGCTCCGGCCGGCGTGCTCACATTGTCGAGACTTGGCTGTGGGCCATGGGAACATCATCCACCCGACGTGGACTTTTCGATCTCATGCCTACTTTGTGCTAGTTTCCTGGAAGATTCGGGTTCACACCCATGACCAATGCATTTCATGATTGAGTGAGAAGAGGAAAATGGGGGGAGGGGGGAGGTTCGACCTCGGCTTCGACGAGAACGAAGCATAGAGTTAGAGAGAGCTCGCCACTTACTCGCTTGCTTCACGTCTCTCCCACCTCGACACTTTCCACTTCCGTTTGATGTGACTGCTCTAGTTGCGTACAAAAGCCCTCACCTCGCATTCTACGTTTCCATGGCGTCCTGCCGTACTTGAGGGTTGTTTCTTTGTCCATTATTCCTCTCACTACCTCTCTCTTGACCTCCTACTGGCAATAGAGAACGTAGTGAGCGTGGTTGTGTCGTTTCCTCTCAACCGCGAGATCCGTGCAGTGGGTTGTCTCCCATCGCCACTGCTCCCCTCTGCCACTCCCGCTGCCATTGTCGCTTCCGCCCCTGCCGCAGTGCGAGAGTATTCTCTGCGAGAAAATGATTGGTGGCACAGGCTTTGTGGCAGCCGACTATATGTCGGCTTCTTCTTTTTGGCGTATTGCGGAACGGCCGTCCTCACTTTGAGAAGCCATCCGCCAACATGGCCATTGCTGTGCGCACATCCACAGCAACGGCAGTAGTTGCAGCTGCAGCAGCGGACCTTTTGATCACCACGGACAGTCTTTTCATGGCCATCGCGGCCGCATCCCACCATCCTCTCTCACAGGAACCACATTCCATCATCCTCTTTTGCAGCAGCCAGTGGGACTACATCAGCTTAGCAACGGCAGCAGCAATGACGTGAGAGCTCTGCATTCTTAGTAGCACCACGAGCAACTGCAGCCACGGCAGTGGTGGACATGGCGGCCGGGCTTGTGCTCCCGGTTGCTCCCTCGCCACCTTGCATACATAAAGTGCTGCGCCTACAGTACCAACAGCAGCCGCACCACTGTACTGTGCCGTTTCGCTATCCTGCCGCTGCTGCCACTCACGTCTCTGTCACAACCACAATGTCACTGCTCTTAGCGACTGTGGCAGCTCCTGGGCTGGCTCTAGCTACAGTTCAATCTAACACCGGGCCTCTAGCGCCCCGGCAGCTGCGTCTGTGATAGCCACAGCGACTGCGCCAAACGCCAGCTACCCATCCCAACGGCAGTTGCAGTCATGGAAGTAGGACATCTTGCCCCCGCCACTTTGGTGGCTACGGTTGCCACACTGGCGTAGAACGAGGCTACGGTTGCCATGCTGGTGTTCTACTACGAGGGCCACAGTGCGGGTCGTCATGCAAGGCATCGTCGTGGGGCGGCGGAGAGGTTGCCTGCGTCCGACCGCTCGTCCCATCCTCAGCGTTTTCCGGTAAGAGACGTTCCCTCCACTCCACAGGACACATTGGGGGGGAGTGAGTTTTTTGGGGTTGAGGCTGCTGCCACGAACTTCTTCGCCTACATCCCCAGAGACGTGGTCACTGTAGCCGTTGCTGTCACTAGCGCTGCCCCTTTTGCTATAGAAGCTGCACCTGCCTCAGCAGCCACCTTTGCAGCCGTGGCTCGTGTGTCCCGTGCCCCTGCAACCACCTTCGTGGGTCGTGCTACCGAGGCCTACACCGAAGCTGCTGTCTTCATCAGGCCCATTGCTGCAGCAGCTGCTCACATCTGCACACAGGACTCCGCTGCCGCATCCGCGATTGCTTCTAGTACTACGGGTGCTGCATGTACAGCAGCTTCAGCAGCAACAACCATTCGTACATCCACAACCGCAGCAGTTGCAGCCCCATCATTGGTATCGTCTCCGGTTACTAGTGTGGTGACTGCTGCCATCTCCCTATCCGCTGTCGTTGCGACTCTAGTGGCCTCGTCAATCACTGGTGGCCTAGCACTAGCGGTTCCAGCAACGTCTACTGTTGTTGCACTTACTGCTGCAGCAGCATCATCCATTCCACCTCTTCTTGATTTCCTCCTCCGTTCCCCTCTGGCTTCCACTGCTTGACTGCTACTACTGCACTCGTTGCCTTGCTGGTTGTTCCCTGCTGTCTGCTCCCTCTTTTGTGCGGGCTGGGTTTGGGACTTTTCCTGCAGTACCCTCTCTACATGCAAAAGGCTGTTCTCATATTTCTCACGCCCACTGGGGTGGGGAAAATTGCTAAAGCATTCTGGCAGAGCCCCTTGCTCGTCACCATGCCTGGTGACAATGAGTCCGTCCAAGCAGACCTATAGCGGCACCTCAACCGCGTGCTTGAGGCCCACCGTGACGCTGAGGAGTGCCTCAAGCTCAATACAGACAATCACATTGTCTTTACTGATGAGGTCACTGCTATTGTTCTCAAATGCTTGCCCACTATGTCTGGCACTTTTGCCACTGTCTCTATCAGCTCTGGTTCCTCTTCTGCTCCCTCTGCTGCCGGCCACTCCTCTTCTGCTAATGCTCTCGTCACCCCTGCTCCTGCACCACGCCAACATGACTTCTTTTCGTAGCCTCCTGTATCCTCCCAAGGTCTTGCATTCTCCTCCTGGGTAGAGCGGTTCAGTGCCTGGGCTCAGGGTGAGCGCTTCTGGGAGTACTACTTCCCCCCTGACCCCTTAGCTAACCCGCCTTTTATCCCTGTACCTGCTGAAGCCGCTCGTGCTGTCTACGCCCTTATTCCCGCTGCACCAAAGCACCTGGTGGACGACGTTGGCACGTTCAATGCCAATCCTGCTGCTGGTTGCAATGCTGATCCTGTTGGCACCTATGCTATGCTGCGGTGCCGCACTACCATCACTGGTCAGGCTGCACAGAGTGCTCTCACTGTGCAGTTTAACACGCTGCTGATGCATGCTGACAAGACTGCTAATGCCTATTGGACTCACGGCCTCAAGCTCCTTTGTGAGCTCGGTGATGCTGCCCCTGGGCAGCTGTCCGCTGTTCTCACTATCCCTGAGCTCTCTGACCTCCTTCGCGACGTTAAAGAAGACGATCTCCAGCGCCTTGCCTCCTAACCTGTCCCTCCACAATCGCCTCTAGGCGCTGGTACCCTCTGGGACTTCACCGCCAAGCGTCTTGCAACATGGTCAACTTGTCTGCACAAAAAGCGTGTCCATCGCTCCGCCGTCACAGGAGTTGCAGCCTTGATCATCGCTGCGACTCCCTCTACTACTTCCTCATCCTCCTCTCCTTCTTCCTCTACCAGATCCACCGCCACTACTCTTGCCTCCTAAGGTTGTGGCCGGGGTTGCGGCAAGGGAAAGGAGAAGGAGAAGGAAAAAAGAGAAAGCAGTTGCCTCCTCTTTGCGTGCCCCTGGTGCTGTTATCTGCTGGAACTACGGCTCTGTTGGATACTCGGCGCGTGTGTGTCCCACTCCCCTGGATGACCTTTGTCTTGCCTGTGCCATACAAGCCCACTGGGCGTGTGTTGCTGGTGCTTCCGCGGCAAGCATGTCTCATCTAGCTCGCCCTCTTCCTCATTGTCAATAATTGCATCCTCAACTCAAGGCTACACCACTACTGGGGTTCCCTCTCATCCTCTAGTGGTCCCTTACCCTTGCAGTTGGACACCCCCTTATGGTGCTCCACCCTTCGTGGCTCCACCCTCGTCCGCCTACACCGCCCCAGCATGGCTCCCTCCTCCATCCGGCGCTTTGAGTGCGACCTCTACAGAACCTGTTGCGAGTGACAGCAAGTGTCAGTTGGAACACTCTCTGCTTCAGCTCCATTGCCTTTGCAATCAAGGAGGCAAGGGTGTTTCTCCGTTGGCCAGTGGTCCTACATGTCAGACAGACACTGATTTCTTTGGTTCACCCCTGGGTCATGTACATGGGTCGTTGCCTCCTTCCGTTCCATAGATTGAGCATTGGCAATTAGTCCTCCTGCGCTGTCTTGCTGCTTGTGCGTCCTCTCCTTGCCCTGTTGGCACTGCGGCAGCGTGCAGCGTCCTTCCCCCTGCTCATGCGTCGGTTGGCTTTTGGATCCTGGATTCAGGAGCCACCCACCACATGACGTCTTTCCGTTCCTCGTTCGTCTTGCTCGGTCCTGCTGGTGCTGTCCGCTTTGTGTGCACATGGTCTGGTCAGCTACTCCCTGTCCAAGGTGTTGGCGTCTTCGCTTTGTTGGTCCTTGTGGCGCTGTGTACCTTCTTGACGTGCTGTACGTCCCTTCTTTGGAGCTCAGCTTGCTATCGATGTCCTC
>SZWC01013782.1:54246-73589 GCA_023375785.1 Penium margaritaceum
CCCACACACACACACACACACACACACACACACAGGGGGAGAATTCACACATTACTCCTTTTGTGACACGTATGGTGTATTCTAGCAGCCTAGTTCACCCATACATGCTTTATAGAGATTTCTCGATGGTCGAGACCCAGGCACTTGGTGGTTTGTGCCAGTGCGTACGGAGAACACATGGAAACATACCGCATAGTCTTTGACAGTTTGTGCACTCTTTCTGTGGTCAAGACCCAGGTACCGGGTCTCGACCACAATTTTTTTGGTGGTTGAGACTTGGGCACTTGGTGGTTTGTACCGGTACCTCGAAAGACCCATCGCTGATTGGTCTAGTCTTTGTTGACCCTTTGTCAGATACATGTAGTTTGCTTGTGGTTGAGACACGGACGTCCGGTTACATGTTCCGGCGTCTCTAGAGGCCTAAACCTACCTAGCCTGGCTGATTGGTGATGCTAGTGTGTCACTGTAGAGTTAGGATGTGTTTGGGATATGTTGTGTCCTTTCTCGTTGGTCAAGACAAGGGCACACGGTGTTGGATATGGGGTGCCATAAAAAAGTGACCAAAGTGGGTTGCTCGATAAAAATCATCAGGTCACAAGAGTGAATAGAGGATGTTTTGCTGGTTCCTTAGCACTTTACGGAACTCGATTCGGATTCCGTTTGAGGGAGATATGGATTTTCAAGGTTTGGTGGCAATGGGTATGGTTCAAGTGACGGCTCCTCTACTACCAGCACCAATGACGGCCACAATTATTGGCCAGGGAGGTTTGGAGCGGCCTTCAAGGTACAAAGGCGACAGGAGGACCTTTGGGGAGCTTCAAAGAAGGTCCCCACCAAGATTACTGGTTGTGCACATGGCAGGGATGGTAATTCTCTTGTGTGAGAGTGTGACTGCCGCTCATCCCGCTAGGCTAGGAGTGTGCTAGGAGGTGAACTTCGACAGAGTGGTTCTTCCAGCTACATGTACCAAATCAGGCATAGTTGGGCTTGTTAGAAAGCTGTGCTAGTGTAATTCCTTACTCAAGAGTTGATTTATGTATTCACATTCTTTGCAAACCTACATTCGCTTCCGTAATTTGTCTGTAAAACCTGCAACTCCCTCTCACAAACAGTTGGTCCTGCCTAGGCGGCTCTTGGTGAGCCTGATCACCTCCTTGAGGGCTGCCCCAGTTTCCATCACATGGTTGACTGTTCAGGTGCCTCAGAAGACCTCTGTTATGTGGTTTTATGTTCTGTGGTATGCCCTGTGAGAGTGTGTGCTCTTTGGACATTAAGCTTTAGTGTGTGGAGAGCGCAATCACAGTGGAAAGATAGACTTGGAGATGTCTGGAAGCCTGTGCTGGAAAAAAAAGGTTAACTACAATGAACAAGGTACAAGACATTTATACTGCTTGACTGGCCTGTCTTTGCCCTAGTGTACTGCTCTCCTAGCTTGCTACAACAAGCTACTTGCACCTTAAGCCAGTTTCCTACTTGCACCTAATGCCTAGTGCGAGAAGTGCCCGACCATTGATCGTCGAGATCGACGGTTTGTTCCCTCTCTCAGTGAGCCACTGCATGCATCACACGCATGCTTCCCGGCGGTGAGTGCGTTTGTGTTATTGCGCACGCCACCGGAAGCACCGTTGTCGTGGTTGACCGCGTCCGGTGTTGGGGGGCCGCTGTCGAGAGAGTCCCTTGGCAGGTAGCGTAACGCAACTTGCCAAGAGGAGGAAAGCCACCCTCGCGTGGCATGTTTGGAACGCCACGCGAAGGTGCAAGCAAAACACGCCCTTGGCATGTGGAGCTTGCACTTGCTTGCTCGCTCCGTGCGTCCTCACGTCCTTGTATTCTCGCATCCGTGCATCCTCGCATCCTCGCATCCGCGAGCTGTCGGGGTCAAGCCAAACCTTCCAACGTATTACCAAAAAATGGAAAATGGTCCGAGTGCCCCCAAAACAAGAATGGGACCCCAAGTATGCCGGAGAAATAGGGCACCTCGTACATTCATCCCCCCCGGTCGGAGGCGCGACGTCCCGGCACGCCTGAGGTACTCTTGGAGAACAGTGTTGGTACCCCTGGCATGGAAGTTGACCTATGGCTCCCAAGAGTTGTGCTCTGCCGGGTACCCCTTCCACTTCACCAGAAATTCACGCCAACGTCCCCTCTGGCGGTGCGCTGGAATGTTCTCCACCTCAAACTCCTCTCTTCCTTCAACCTCGACACTAAGAGGTGGAGTTGTCCCGCGACCCTGGAAGAAGGTGTTGGGGTCGCGATAGGCACGAAGCAGGGAGATGTGGAATACCGGATGGATCGTGTAGTGAGCTGACAGTTCTGGCTTGTAGGAAATGGCCGACCGCTTCTCCAGAATGCGGAACGGACCCACCCATCACAGCTTTAGCTTGGGACTCCCAACTCCCATCATCTGTAGGTTACCATAGTTGAGCATCACTGGATCATCCACTTGTAACTCCTCCGCAGATCAATGCTTATCAGCCTGCTGCTTTTGCTACTTCTGTGCCCTCAACAGCCATTGCCGCACCACATCCCAAGTGGTAGAAAACCCATCAGCAATCTGCTACATAGCCTGAAGACATGTTGCCGTAGCAAGGACGACCGGGCTCAGTGGCTGGTGGCCATGGACCACCTCAAATGGTGATTTCCCTGTTGATACTCACACCGCTTAGTTGTAAGCAAACTCTGCTACTCCGAGCTTCTCCTCCCAATCCTCTCCATCCGGTGGGACCATTCTCTGCAACAGTTACTCCAAAGTCTGGTTTGTGTGCTCCGTCTGCCCATCGTGCTGTGGGTGGTATGTTGTGGTCAGCTACATCCTCGTACCCAGCTTCCCCATGAGATCTCTCCAAAACCGCTGAGTGAAGCGTGGATTGCGATCTGAGACCACCGAATGCGGCACCCCATGCAGCTTGATGACATGAATGAGGAGGGGTTGAGCTTTCTTAACAACTGTGACACTCTCAGGACATGCGATGAAATTTTCCATGTTGGAGAAGTGATCCATCACCACCAACACCGTGCTGTTGTCCTGCTGCGTCACCGGCAACCCGCCAATGAAGTCAAGCGAGATGTCTGTCCATGACCTCTCTGGTACAAGCAATGGTTGCAGCTCCCCTGGTGGCTTGGTCTTACGTGCCTTGATGCGTTGGCACACATCGCAGCAGCTCACACACCTCTTACAATTGGTTGCCATTGACGACCACCGGTATTGACATGCCAAGGCTTTGAGCGTCTTGTCGAAGCCAAAATGACCCGAGTAGTGGGTATCACGCACCTCCTCTTGTAGCATCTTCTTTAATGGCGCATAGTTCAGCATGACAATCTTCCGCTCCTGCCCTCTTCACCAATATACTCCATCCCACGAGGCATCTTTAAGCGCACCAGCCGTGAACTCCCCGTCCACGCCATCGCCGTGCTTGAATAGGCTATGCATGACTGGAGATCCCATCAGCACTAAGATGGCATTGAGGCTCAGGTCCGGCCTCTGCGACAGAGGATCTGCCGGCTTCACCTTCCCAGGCTTGTACTAGATCTTATAGTCAAAACATCCTTCTAAGAAATCCATCGAATGAGTCTGTCTGCGAATAAGGTTTGGCTGTGTCTTCAAGTAATTCAGGGCGTAATGATCCGTGAAGACCACGCAGCGCCGTGACTCGAGGCAGGACCTCCAGTGCTTGAACGCATGGACCACTGCCAGCATCTCCTTCTCATGGATCACGTTGTTTAGCTCCGCACGTTGCAACGTGCGAGACGCGTACGCAATCAGTTGTAGCCCCTGTCTGTGTTCCTGCATGAGCACTGCCCCAATGGCATAGCTGCTTGCGTACTTTGCCATGACGTACTCCTTGGATGAATCCAGATGCACTTGGACCAGAGCGTCACACATTGAAGACTTGAGCTTCTCGAAGCTCTTCTGTTCCTTCTCGCCCCATTCCCACTGGTGATCCTTCCTTAGCAGTGGAGTCGATAGCACATCCTTCTCTGCGTATCCTTGGATAAGCTTCTGGTAGTAGTTGACAAACCCAAGGAAGACATGGATATCGCGCACGTACTTTGGTGTCGGCCACTGCTTTACTGCTTCCACTTTCTTTAGATCCATGGGGAGACACTTGCCGCTCACGATATGTCCAAGGAACTCCACTCCCCACTTCTCGAACTCACACATGGAGAGCTTAAAACACAGCTTCTCTTTCCAAAGAATGTTCATCACCTGTCGAAGGTGTTGCTGATGCTCTTCCGAGGTCCGAGAGTAGATGAGGTCATTTTCAAGAAACACCAGCACAAACTGGTCTAGATGAGGGTGGAAGATCCTGGTCATGAGGCTCATGAACGTTGTAGGAGCATTTTCAACCCAAACAACATCACGAGGTACTCGAAATGGCTGTACCGTGTCCAAAACACCGTCTTCTCCACATCCTGCTTTGTAATCCGGATCTGATGGTGCCCCAAGTGCAAGTCAATGTTGTTGAAGAACTGCATTCCCCTTAGCTGGTCAAACAAATTTTGGACCCTTGGCAGCGGATACCGGTTCTTGATTGTTACGTTGTTCAGTGCATGATAGCCCATGCACATCTGCAGCTCCCCTGTCTTCTTCTTCACAAAGAGGACCGGTGGAGCGTAGGGTGAGACCAACGGTCTGATGAATCCCTGCTCCGTCAGCTCCTCCAACTGCTTCTTTAGCTCACCCAGCTCATTATCGCGCATGCAATTAGTAGCCCACACCA
Organism: Penium margaritaceum; assembly: GCA_023375785.1. Classification (NCBI taxonomy): domain Eukaryota; kingdom Viridiplantae; phylum Streptophyta; class Zygnematophyceae; order Desmidiales; family Peniaceae; genus Penium; species Penium margaritaceum. Next base: position 58,968 of record SZWC01013782.1, read on the forward strand.
CTGGAGTTGCTACAGGAACCTGATCAATTTTGTGGTCGATGTCCACTTTGGTGGTAAGCCCTTTGACAGATCAGCATGAAACACGTCACTTTAGGTGTCTAACACTCTCTTGATGCCTTATGATAGCTCTGTTGTTGGTGCTTTCTGCCGCTCTTCCTCTTGTTGCTTTGCTTCTGCTGCCAACACTTCCACCTCTTCAGCTGTTACCTTCTATCGTACCCACACAAGGTACAATTGGTCCCCCTTGCGCTGACATCACTTTAGCTGCACGCAACTCAACTGCGGCACCTTGTCCGCCTTGGAGTCCTTCTCCTCAGCCCATAAGGGCAAAAACGTTTGTACTCCGTATTTCTTGACTTGCACCTGGCTGTGCACCCAATCCACAACATGATTTTACCAGTGCAGCTAGTCACGCCCTAAAATGACGTCGTAGGCATCCATCGGGCACGTGCAAAAGTTTACCTCGTACGACAGCTTGCCCAGAAGGACCCTCATAGGCTTCAGAGGCAATTCACAATTTAGCTTCCCTTGGACCAACTTGGCCTTTGTTGGCTTTCCAGGTAGCCGTGCAAGGCTCAACCTTCCTGCGAGCTCATCGCTGACGAATGAGTGCAACGCGCTGCAATATAGCAATGCTTTAATCTGCCGGCAAGGCTGGTGCCCCTCGCCGTCCACAGAACCAGCCGATGAAATTCCGGCTTTCAGGAGGATTCCTAAAACGCTCCTGCTTCCTTTGCTCCACAGCAATACACTCGGCAGCTCCCTAGTAATCGAAGGACTTTTGGGGCTGGTGTCCGCTGATATGGATGAAGCTTTCCCAACAGTTGACTGTCCACCACTCATTGTTGGTTTCCGTTTCCCTGCTGCTTCTTCTTATAATCTTTCTTGTAGTACCCAGGCTTCTCATAGATCTAACAGTTCCCTCCACGTAACTTGCTTTCCTATTGGGCTCCTCGTACTACATCAATCTCCATATGATCAGCTTGTTAGTACTGTGATCCACGCTGGATATACTCTTGCTTCTCATGGAAACCCCCTCAATGGTAGCGTAGCTAGTCAACGTGCTCAACAGTGGCCACCATTGCCTGGAACTCCGTGATTCCACTTAGTGCCAGTGTACACTGAATCTCTGCCTTCAAACCATCATGGTACTTTTCTGCCATCTCCGGCTCACTCATGTCGTCAATCCCCAAGTACAGCGCCGAGAATCGACACTTTCTCCTGGACTGAGCCGATCTGTTTCAACTGTTTCACCTTGTTGCGTGCAACCATTGAGGCATTCACGAGAACAAACTGATCCCTGATGGCTTGCTCAAACTGCTCCCATGTTGTCGGCATGGGAGCTTCAGCTTGCCCGGTGCCTAGCTGCCACGACACGACATGTTGTACTGCGGCATTCCCACCTCCACCCGAAGTGGCCAGCATGTTCAGCTGCCTCCACCACTTGAATGCTGCTCCTTGTAGCAGTGTCACCGCCAATGAAACACACACAACATTGTCCTCTGGAGGGTGACCCAGAGCCCCAAAATAGGTGTTCATCGCGAACAACCAGGTCCGTACGCTCGCACCCTTGACTTAGAGATTGAACGGTTCCGGAGCTGTTGGCGTTGGTCTTGGCGGACTCCTTGACTGGGCCGCCCAAATCTATCTACCGCCAATCCCGTTCGCAGGTCAGCCATCTGTCGATTAAGCTGGTCATTCTCCAGCTTTAGTGTTCCCAGTTCCTCTACGATCTGCTGCAGAGCCTGCTCCATGGATCTTGATGACTTTTAGCCGTTGGAGATCCTTAGAAAAAAATTGCCAGTGTTTCTGCAGCAATAAAACATTTTGGCAACAATTCGGCAGTCGAAGATGAAAATCCGATGTCTTCGATGTGCGTGGGAGTCACCCGTTGTCTCCGACACGTGCACGGTTGGCCATGTGGACACTCTAGAAACATAGAAAAAATTTCCAGAGGTTGGCTCGTGTGTTGGCTTCGAAGTCTGGTCCAACAATCTCCCTCTTTTTCAGCCTCAACGTTGTCAAGGGTACTCCGTGCCTTCCACTCCTTGAAGTTGGTAGAACTCCGGCAGCTCTTCCGTCCAACGCGTGGCTCTCGCTCTGATACCTGATGTGAGAGTGCTCTCTGGAGATTAAGTTTTAGTGTGTGGAGAGCACAGCTGCAGCGGAAAGGTAGACTAGGAGAAGTTTGGAAGCCAGAGTTGGAAAATGCAAGTTAATTACAATGAACAGAGTACAAGGTATCTATACTTTTTGGCCAGCCTGTCTTGGCCCTGGTCTTCTGCTCTCCTAGCTTGCCAAAACAAGCTACTTGCATGTGAAGCCAGTGTCCTAATTGCACCTAATGCCTAGTGCAAGAAGTGCCCGACCGTCGATCGTCAAGATCGACGGTCTGTCCCCTCTCACGGTGAGCCGCTACCTGCATCGCACGTCACCGCGTATGCTTCACGGCAGTGAGTACGGTTGTGTTGTTGTGCATGCCACCGGAAGTACTGCTGTCACTGTTCACCACGTCCGGTGTTGGAGGGCCGCCGTCGAGACAGTCCGTCGGCGGGTGGCGTACTTGGTATGCTAACTCGCCGAGAGGAGGAAATCCACCCTTGCGTGGCCTGTTTGGAACACCACGCGGAGGTGCGAGGAAAACATGCCCTTCGCGTGTTGAGCTCGCACTCTCTTGCTCGCTCCTTGCATCCTCATGTCCTCACATCCTTGCATCCTCACATCCGCGCATCCTCGCATCCTCACATCCGCGCATCCTCGCATCCTCGCATCCGCGAGCCGTCGAGTTCAAGCCAGACCTCCCAACGTATTTCTGAAAAAAGGAAAATGCTCCGAAGGGCCAGCTTGCAGGAGTCTTGGAGGGACCTCCAGTAGCTTGGTCAGGAACTTCGGTGCTAAGGCATGGAACCTTGCACGCGGTGTTGGCGATTGTACTGGAGATAGTGGAGGTGATGAATCCGGAGATGATACTAGCAATGCTGGGCGAGGATGTTGTGTGGTTTCATGTTCTGTAACATGCCCGTTAGTTCCTTTTGGTGCAACGGGGATGATGCAACCTGGTGGACTAGTCGCCAGTCTCCAATACATAAACCCTCAGTAGGGTTCATTGTACTCTTTCCTTGACTCTTAATCCATTTGTTCCAGAGTAAGCCAGNTCCAGTAGCTTGGTCAGGAACTTCGGTGCTAAGGCATGGAACCTTGCACGCGGTGTTGGCGATTGTACTGGAGATAGTGGAGGTGATGAATCCGGAGATGATACTAGCAATGCTGGGCGAGGATGTTGTGTGGTTTCATGTTCTGTGACATGCCCGTTTGTGCCTTTTGGTGCAACGGGGATGATGAAACCTGGTGGACTAGTCGCCAGTGTCCAATACATAAGCCCTCAGTAGGGTTCATTGTACTCTTTCCTTGACTCTTAATCCATTTGTTCCAGAGTTAGCCAGATCTTGGCGCTGCATTTCTCCCGCTCACCACCAGAGCTTATGTCTCTTCCAGCATGGGCCTGTATACCCTAGACTCATTTTAGCAATGTCTACCACTCAATGCTGGATCATACATGTGAACCTAGCACAGCATCTGGCTCAAGATTCTGTAGCTCTAGGTTCAGTCGGTGCATCGTTTGGACGCCGGTGCGTAGAGTTCTGGCCAAAACAGTGGTTTTGGGCCGGTCGCAGGATAAACTGGCACTGTTGCATGCGCCACCCACTGTGTGCCGTAGAAGGTATTTGTGCAATGTGCTTGTCAGTTGTTCTCACTCTCTGCATTTTCTACTGCTTGTTTTGGCTTATGAGATCTGAGTGTCTCCCTTAGCTGAACCCTTGCTGTTTGTGCCTCTGCCTTGCATGCAAGTGAGCACTAGCTGATTGGACAGTGTTTCCACGTCAGCGACAGCTGTTCTAGGCAGCTTCAAGCTTCTTTTCAAGGTATCAGAGCGGCAAGACCCTTCTTGCTAGCTGCGCAGCAGAGATGGAGCAATGGCAGCAACAATGATTCACAGCAGCAGCCGCCCTCTTGGGACCCAATGTCACGGACAGGAGTAGTGTGCAACAGCCATGGTAGCCGTGAGTGAGTTCACAGTAGTAGCAGTAGCAGCACGAGCAGTAGTAGCATCAACCATACAGAAGCAGGAGCAGCAGGGGCACTTGGTGGCAGTAGCAGCCGTGTGTGGCTGCATTATACACGCGCAAAAAAGGAAGTGAGAAGCAGCTCACAGCAGGTTGCTCGCGGTGACGGCTGGGAGAAGTGGTAGCCCGCGGCCATGGCAGCCGCTAGCAGCCACTAGCAGCCGCCGCAAGTAGCAACCTTAGCAGCAGGAGCAGCAGCAGCAGTATTTGTAGCAGTGGCAGCACAGGTAGCAGCAGCAGTAGCCGTAGCGTAGCTGTGCATCCATGTAGTAGCGCAACAGTGCAACCTTGCCACTGTGCAACTGCACAACTGCAGAACTGTGGAACTACGCAACTGCGTAGTAGTGTAACTGAACAGTGCAGTGACTCAGCATTGCTGCCACACAGCAGCAACAGCAGCAGCATTTGAGCTATTGCGGCTGCACCTTCCTGAAACATGCAACATGTGAAAAGAAAAAAAGGGGCAGAAACATCTTGCACCTTCGGCTCGCTATCCCCTGATGCTGCTGACATCAGCATCATGCTTATTGACATCAGCATAGTGACTAGCAGCACATCGTGGATGAGCCTGAGGAGGAGGAGGATGTGGAGGAGGAGATTCATACCTTGGAGACACGTCTACGACAGCTCTGCGCTCAGTCCCCCTCAGGCAGATGAGCGTGCTAGTACCAGTCTCAGAGTCGCACTGTGGCCTTCACCTTTGGTGGCATTCCCCACAATGGTGGACATCCTGTACCACACATGCCAGCTCCTGAGCCTGAGGTCTTCCTCCCCACGGTGTGGTCCTTAAAGGAATTTGTGACTCTGCCAACTCGTTGTGATGGTGAGGTGGTCTTTGATTGCTGGGAGGTCCTTTTCAAGGTCTGGGCCGACTCAGAGGGCCCGTGGCTATACTACGCCAGCCAGCTTCAGAACACCGACCAACAGCAGGTCCAAACAGCTGCACACGCTATGTGCAGCCTTCTCTATGCTGTGCCCCAAGAGATTATCATCGAATTTTGCCCCTTCCTTGACACTACCGGGTTCGATTCCTGAGCCGACCGGCGCTGTGGCTGGGAGGTGGCACTGACTCTCTTTCTAGCAGTGACACATGCAACGAGGGCCGGGAGACTTCAGGAGTTTCACTCCCTTTGACAGGGTCCATCTGAGATTGCAGCCGACTACTGGAGATGAGCGAATGAGTTTTACATGCGCCTTGAGACAGGTGGAGGAACACAGCTCTAGGCCGTGGACACCATCATGATTGGTCCGCTCATCTGGAGTATACCGCACTCTTTACTGGGTTCAACCATGATGTCCTCTCTGAGATTTCAGAGTCCGTCCAGCTACTTCTGTGGACTTAGCGGTACTTGTTGAAAAGTTTCCCCTCCGCATGCCCAAGCGCGGCGCCAGGAGGTGCCGACAAGCCGCCAGTAAGACAAAACTCCACTCCGGCGGATATGGCAGCTTGAAAACTGCTTGTATCCTAAAATGAATGTTTTCCCCTTAAATTTGACAAGTCGTTGAATCCGGTGAAAGTTGTTTCACTGGAATCGGACAAGGGACATATGGCCTTCCAAAGTTGGGGTGTGCGCAAAACAGAAGACATAAACCACCAAGAGACGATCAGACAAACGTCATGACCACATCCCGCGTATCCTCCTTTCAAAGGGTTATGGGCCTACGGATGTGATAGCCTCCAACGTTCACGTCTTTTGTAGCGCACGGGATCGTCATCTCGGACGTCGCCGTGAAGTTTTTAGAACTCGTCAGAGTAGAAGCTGCGCAAATGGCACAGAAGGAGATGCAACGCATTAAGAAGTATGTAGACGGCCCGGGCTTTGGGCTCTGGAGGTGGCAGTTTGAGCTGTACCTCTCACATAAGGGGCTGCTGGACGTCATGTTGGGAAAGGAGGTGCTCGTAGAGGAGACTGCTGCGGACGCGGAGAAGCAGGCCTTCGAAAAGAAGAACACGGAGGCGCTCATGCTCTTGGTGTCCGGGACAGGCGAGTCGTAGTGGGGCTACTTCCAAGGCTACAAGCTGGCAGCCGAAGCTTGGAAAAACCTTTGTGCCATTGATCAATCCAAGTCACATGCGAAAGAAATCTTCGCAATGAAGCGACTCCTCATGGTGAGAATCGAGGAGGGAGATGATGTAATCTCCGCCATGCAGTAGATCGAGTCGCTCGCCTTGCAATGTATCAATGTGGGCTGGAAGATCAACACGCACCTGTAGGCGATAACCCTCCTCATGGTCCTACGTGATAGTTGGGGTCCACTCATCACTGTTCTCGAAGGATGGTCAGAGGACAAGCTCACCTATGGCGCAGTCGTAGAGTACATCCACAACGAGGCGCAACGACGGAGCTGCGGGAAGTCCTCGTCTTCCTCATCGGCCCTCGTCACCAAAACGCGTGGTGGCGGAAGTAGGGGCAAAGAAAGCGGCAGAACGGGCAGCAACAAGAAGGGCACCAAGAAAGGTGCGTGCCGCAACTTTGGCAAGGAGGGCCATTGGGCCCGTGAGTGCCCGAGGAGGCGAAGGCCGATGGCAAAAACAGCAAGGGCAGGTTGCTCCTCAACGGCAACAAGAACCACTTCCTCAAGAAGGCAAAACAGGCGGTGCCTGGATTCCGGGGTTGAGGAGCATACCCAAGTCAAGAACGTGGGATTCGTCATCTATGAGAAGTCCTCCAAGTTGATGATGGTCGTGAACGACAAAGTCAAGCCGGTGGCTGTCCAAGGTGACATGGAGGTGGAAGTCGTGGTGGACTGTAAGAAGGAGCTGTGCACAATTCGTAATGTGCAGCATGTCCTCGGCGTGACTAATATCTTGAGTGTCAGCCGCTTGACGGATAAGGGGTAAAAGGTGGTCTTCCGCAGGAAAGGCGTAGTGGTGCGCATTGACGGCGACGGCGAGGTCGTGCCAGAGGCGAAGCGCGAGGGCGGTATCTACATCGAGGATACCAAGGCGGTCCCTGCGGCATCGGAAGTAGCAGACTCGCAAGAGCGCGTCATCAACATGGCCAAGGGAGGAGGCGCGGATTTGGAGCTCTGGCACCGACGGTTGGGACACTTGGCACCCGCAACCGTTAAGGAGATGGTGAAGCGCGACATGGTGTGCGGCCTCTTCATCGACGGTGCAGCAGACGTAGTAGCAGATGCAGCAGCGTACAAAAAGTGTGAGCCTTGTATTTTGGGCAAGGCGTGGTGCAAGCCGTTCAACGAGAACGAGACTCGCGCAAAGGACTTACTAGAGGTCGTGCACAGCAACGTGTGTGGACCATTCAAAACGCCGTCAAACAGCGGCTTGAGATACTTCGTCACCTTCATCGATGAGTGCAGTAGGAAGCTCTACGTGTACATCATGAAGCGGAAAGGCAAGGTCCTGGACTGGCTGAAGGAGTATGTCGCAGTGGTGGATTGGCAGATTGGCCGGAGGTCAGAGCGCTACGCAACGACAATGGCGGAGAGTACATGGACTGCAGCGGGTGGATGAAGCAGCAGGGCATCAAGTGGGAACCCACTATGCTGTACTTTCCACAGTCCAATGGAATGGCAAAGCGAGCTAACCAGACGCTGCTCAACATGGTGCGGACCATGCTTGTGGATGCGGGGTTGCCACGAGGGTTCTGGGCGGAGGCTGTGCATATAGTGAGCTACACCATCAACCTCACCCCAATAGCGGTGCTGAAGGGTAAGGGCGGCTGGAAGACGTTGCAGGAGGTTTGGAGCGGGCGCAAGCCAAACGTGGTGCACTTGAAGGTGTTCGGGTGCAAGGCGCACGCAATGGTGCACGCGGCGCAGTGACGCGACAGCAAGCTGGATCCGCGGGCAAAACCGTGCTTGTTCCTTGGCTATGAGAGCGTGTAAAAGGCATGCGGGATGTGGGACCCATGCACGCACAAGATCATCAGCAGCTGTGACGTTGAGTTCGATGAGTAGCAAAGCTTCAGCAGTTGCAGTAGCAACGACATGAGCATCGGGAACACTCCAAAACAAGGGGAGTGGTTCCAGCTCCTTGACTATGAGGAGGAGCCGGGGGACACGGAGGTCAATGATGCGGTGTCGGAACGCGGCGTTGCAACAGGTGTAGCATCCAACGTTGAGGACTCCGACGACAATGCAGCTGGGCTGGAGATCTGACAGAACAATCTGTCAAAGAAGGCACCGCGGGTGCCAAAGCGCGCACTCCCGACGTAGCTCGCATCGGGCGTCGGAGAGAAATCCTTTGGACGCGCCACCCATCCAGTCGATGGTCTACGGAGCGGGAGGGATTCTCGGGGAGCCGTCCGGTTGATGATTCACTAGAGTGGGCAGAGTCCGAAGGATTGCAGCAGAGCGACCAGACACCACCAAAACTGCTGCGCCGCAGCGGGAGGCAGCGGAGAGCGGGGAAGCGTTTCGACGCAGGCACCGGTCGATGGATCGGCATGACGCCGTGCATTCTGGCTGCATCAATGGAACCAAAGACCATGCAAGAGGTACTTGCGCTTCCGGAGGGGAAGCAGTAGGACGCCGCAATCAAGTCAGAGTTGGCATCCATTGCTGAAAACGACACGTGGCAGCTGGTTGACAGGCCAAAAGACGCCAAGGTTATCGGCTCCAAGTGGGTCTTCAAGACCAAATTCACAAAAGAAGGTGTGGTTGACAAGTGCAAGGTGCGGATGGTGGCAAAGGGGTACACACAATGTAAGGGCGAGCACTATGATGAGACGTTCGCCCCCATCACCAAGATCTGAAGCATCTGGGCGATCCTTACGGTGGCAGCCGCAAAGGACATGGAGCACTGCCAAATGGATGTAAAGACGGCCTTCCTCAATGGCATCATCGATAAAGAAATTGACATGGAGGTGTCGGAGGGGATGGAGGCGCCGGAGGGCAAGGTGTGCAAGCTGTGGAAGTCCTTGTATGGGCTAAAACAATTGCCCAGATATTGGTACCAACAGATGGACAGCTTCATGGCACAACTCGGATTCAAGCGCAGTGAGGCAGATCACAGCGTGTATGTGCGGCGCAGCAAGAAGATCCATTACATCGGCGTAATCTACGTGGACAATCTGATCTTGTACTCCTCAGACCTGCCAAGCCTACAACAGCTGAAAGAGCAGCTGAGCAGCGTGTTCTAGATGTCGGACATGGGGGAACTAGAGTTCTACCTTGGGATGAGCATTACGCGGAATAGGAGGGCGCGCACGCTTGAGCTGCGGCAGGCCAAACACGTGGCCAAGGCGTTGAAGCGGTACAGCATGGAGGAATGCAAACCAGTGTGCGGTCTGGTCTCCACGACCTGTGAACTTAGTGTGGCAATGGCACCGCTAATAGAAGAAGAGCAAGAGGATATGGCAGGGGTGTTCTACCAATCGACGGTGGGCAACCTCATGTATGCCATGGTGGTGACTTCACCAGACCTGGCCTACGCGGTGGGCCAAGTAAGCAGGTACGTGGCCGATCCAGGGCCACTACACTGGCAGGTGGTCAAGCACATCCTCCATTACCTACAGGCAACGCGACACGAGCACGTGAGGTTTAACGGCAAAGGGCGGACTGACCCTTTGCGTCTGGTCTGCTACACGAATGCAGACTACGCCAGCGATGTGGACAAGCAGAAGTCCACATCCGGCTACGTGTTCTTCCTCGCTCGTGTAGCGGTCTTGTGGTGCAGCAGGAGGCAGCACTGCCTCGCCACCTCCACAGTGGAAGCTGAGTACATTGTACTAGCAGAGGTGGTCAAGGAGGCGGTTTGGATCCGCAGGTTGCTGGGGGAGCTGGGCGTGCCGCAGTAGGAGCCTATGGTGGTGCAAGAGGACAACACCGGCTCCATCTTGTTGACCAACAACACGACGCAGTGCATGAGGACAAAGCACATCAATGTGCGTTATCACTATGCACGGGACATGGTCGAGAAGGGGCAGGTGGTGCCGCAACACTGCACTCACAACATGCTTGCGAATTGCTTGACCAAAGCGCAACCCGCGGACCGGCATACGATGAGCGTGGCCGGGCTTGGGATGAACAGCTATGGTGGGCTGGAGGATGCATTGGAAGATGAGTGAGAGCAAGCTGGAGCAGCAGGCATGGCAGGTGCAAGGGGGAGAATGTTGAAAAGTTGTCTGCTCCAGGAGGTGCTGACAAGCCGCCAGAAAGACGAAACTCCACTCCGGTGGATATGGAAGCTTGAAAACTTCTTAGATCCTAAAATGAATGATTTCCCCTTAAAGTTTACAAGTTGCTGAATCTGGTGAAAGTTATTTCACCGGAATCAGACTATTATCAAGGGATATGTGGCCTTCCAAAGTTGGGGTGTACGCTCTGGGAACCGGCTGCGACTCGAAATCCGGTGGATAATTGACCGGACCGACTAACAAAAGAACCATCTGGAGATTTTGCTCCAGAAGGTCTGCAGAGGCGTCCACTGGATAATCCGACGGATCCTGTACTGCAGTTTGTTACTGAGGTACTTAGCCAAAATCCTGGCTCGGCGTCCGAAACTCAGTAGTATGTTTTGTTACTCGGGGACCGTCAAAATTCTGACTGCAGGTCCGCAGACAGGTTTCAAACCTCGTCACACCCCATCACCAAACTCGACCCAAAAGTGGAGAAGGTGCATGGAAACAGTGCAGGGGACCCCTAAATCACGTGCAATGGGATCTGCGCCTTGGGAAAGGCGATTCGCACGTGAAAGAAGGCGCCACGGCATGTGGCGGCGTCAGACTTCTGTGGTGGGTGAGACCTGCACTTTGGCAAGCGTAACTTGGGCTACACTTAGCCAAGTTGTGTGCAGTTTGGTGCATTGGAAAGTTCATGATCATGTCCATGTACAAAAGCTAACGCAAAATGCTGTTATTCCCTTTGTAAACTGACTGTCTCTGTATTCCTTCTCACATAACATGAGGCAGCCAGAATGCTCACGCTCAGTCTCAGATTCGCCCAAAATAGATGATTTAAACCACCAAGAGACAATCAGAAAAAGGTTGGGACCACATCCCGTGGATCCTGATGTCAGCAGTTCCTTCAGGCCACATCCGCAAGAGAAGCCGCTCCTACATACAAGGAGAGCTCGCGAGTCATAGCAGTGACAGGGATACCTACGACACATTCGTCCACCAATTCTAGCTCCACATCCACCACCTCCTTTCCCTCACACTCTACCCCGTCCGCACCGACTAATGGTTTTGTAGCAACTGTACAAGGGTAGAAGGGTAAGAAGAAACGTACCAAGGGGACACAGTAGCAGCCTGCGACCGGTGGTAGTGGAATGTCTGTCCACTGCTACAACTGTGAAGAGCCCATCGTTACACGGCGTGCCTAGAGCCCATGGAATGGAGCAGGACCACGCTCGGGCTCCAGACTGCACACTCACAGGGAGTCGCTGTTAGCTACTGAGCTAACCACCTCTGGCAGAGAAGCCACAAAACCGAAAAGCTCACAAAGGTTTTAAGGCCTTCTTCCTTTGTTGACATGTGTCATGCACCCCAAACTTAATGAGGCATACACTTCACCTTCAAGAGTACTAACGCCTTAGCATTACATCTCAAGAAGAGCTCAAGTCGTCAATACGCAAGAGAGCATCAAGCAAGGGTTGATTGATCAGCATGCAAGACAAGTCCTTTTATAGCTGTTTGTCCAGTCCTAGAACTCAAAAGCACATTCCTGGGAAGTGGCCTGAACCAGCCACGTCACCAATAGACTTGCACTGTGGGCTTGACACATAAGCATCCTAGTGTCAAGGTGACAGACCAACCATGTAGCGTCCAAGAAGCTACGGACTTTCTTTCTTGGAAGCTTCCACAGCAAACAAGATATGCATGGGGCCAGGATCGACCTCATGACCTCTCACTTGGCCAAATCAACAAAATGGCCAAGGTAACCACTCACCCACATGGTGTACTCACAGGTCATATCTCACAAGAGACAGAGCATAGTTGAGTCACACTACAACGGATCTAGGGGTCATACCTCCACAAGGGGCAGAGCATTCCTGATCCGTCCTACAACACTGAACAAGGGGCAAAAACATTCAACAAATCTCTCCCTTGCACCTTGCGTCAGTGACCATCATCATTCGTCATCACTNAGCATGCAAGACAAGTCCTTTTATAGCTGTCTGTCCAGTCCTAGAACTCAAAAGCACATTCCTGGGAAGTGGCCTGAACCAGCCACGTCACCAATAGACTTGCACTGTGGGCTTGACACATAAGCATCCTAGTGTCAAGGTGACAGACCAACCATGTAGCGTCCAAGAAGCTACGGACTTTCTTTCTTGGAAGCTTCCACAGCAAACAAGATATGCATGGGGCCAGGATCGACCTCATGACCTCTCACTTGGCCAAATCAACAAAATGGCCAAGGTAACCACTCACCCACATGGTGTACTCACAGGTCATATCTCACAAGAGACAGAGCATAGTTGAGTCACACTACAACGGATCTAGGGGTCATACCTCCACAAGGGGCAGAGCATTCCTGATCCGTCCTACAACACTGAACAAGGGGCAAAAACATTCAACAAATCTCTCCCTTGCACCTTGCGTCAGTGACCATCATCATTCGTCACCACTTGCGTTGACCATGCCGACACCTTGCCTGCCCGCCTGGTGGAGATCCTTGTCTAGTGGCTTTGTAAGCATGTCAGCCCGGTTCAGCTTGGTGCCGACATACTCGAGCTCCACTGTCTGCTTGTAGACCAAGTCTCGAGCGTAGTGGTAGAGGATCTCGATGTGCTTTGTGCGCCTGGACAGGACGGGGTTCTTTGACATGGCAATGGCGCTCATGTTGTCAATCTTGATGACCGTAGCCATTGCCTGTGGTTCCTTCATCTCGGATAGCAAGCTTCGTAGCCACTGCATCTCTTTACACACCTCAGCCAAGGCGATGTACTCAGCTTCAGCTGTTGACAAAGAGACACATTCCTGCTTGCGACTTGCCCAACTGACTGCACCTCCATTCAACATAGACACAAAGCCGGAGGTAGATTTTCTGTCATCGATATTCCCTCCCCAATCAGCATCAGTGTAGCACATGAGACGGAGTGATGCGGATCCAGCNATATCCTGGTACCAAAGTCTTGGCGCTTGTTTTAGCCCATAAAGTGCCTTCACCAATCTACACACCTTGCCCTGAGGAGCATCAACCCCCTCCGGAACCTCCATCAATACCTCCTTGTCAAGTTTGCCGTAAAGGAAGGCTGTCTTGACATCCATCTGGTGGACCTCCATGTTCTCGACAGCAACAATGGCGAGCATTGACCGGATGGAGGCAAACGTCACAACTGGGGCAAAGGTCTCATCGTACTCTGCGCCAGGCCGTTGGGAGAACCCCTTTGCTACCACCCGTGCCTTGTACTTGTCTATCTTGTCATCCTCTTTCCTTTTTACTTTCAGCACCCACTTGGACCCCACAACGTGAGCCCCGGCAGGTCTGTCCACCAGCACCCAGGTCCCATTCTCTTCAATGGAGCTGAGTTCACTGCGAATTGCTTCGTCCCACTCTGCTTTGTCAGGCCGAGTGAGTGACGTTGGCTACTCTTGAACCAAGAATGAATAGTTGAATCCTGTCCATTCACCCCTATCTGCGTCGTAATGCTGCCGAGGTACTTTGAGGCGTGAACTGCTCCTTGAACCTGCTGGCTGGTGCTCATGATGTAGAGGCTGGAGGTCTGGTTCGTCGTTGATGATGGGAGAGGCATCATCCTCATGTTCCGGAGGATCGGATACGTCGGAATCAGAGTCTGATTCCTCCGAGTCATCTTCACGAGCTCCTCTCCCTGTTGCAGCACCTATCCCATGCCATTGTGCTGGTGCTTCATCTCCCTCTTCTAGGAGAGTGAGCCACTCTCCCTGTTCTGGAGCGTTCTCGAGTTTGAGATGCTCTACCTTACTCAGAGACACTTCATGGAAATCCACATCTTTGCTGCGGATGACCTTCTTGGCTCCTTGGTCCCACAGTCGATAGGCTTTGTGGGCGGTGTCGTAACCGATGAAAATACACTTTCGTGCTCTTGCATCGAGCTTTCCAGGGCCCTCACCAGCCTGGACCTTGGCAAACCCGGTGCAACCGAACACCTTGAGATGGGAGGCGTCCGGCTTCCTGCCTGACCATGCTTCTTGAGGCGTCTTCAACTGCTGTGTCTGCTTCTTCTTGCCTCTCCTTCGCAGAGCTGCTGCAGGTGTGAGGTTCACAAGGTATGTAGCCGTACGTGCTGCTTCAGCCCAGAACCTAGGAGGAAGCTTGGCGTCAAAGAGCATGCACCTTGTCATGCCTAGGAGCGTCTGGTTCATCCTCTCTGCTACGCCGTTGCTTTGAGGTGAGTAGGGCGTAGTTTTCTGGTGTTCAATGCCCTGTGTCTTGAGCCACTCCCTGCAAGCTTCGTACTCTCCCCCATTGTCCGTCCTGAATGCCTTCACCTTCTTTCCACTCTGTCGCTCAACCATAGCGACAAAGGCCTGTAGATTCTCCTTCACCTCACTTTTCTTTTTGAGAAAGTATATCCAGACTTTGCGGCTGTTGTCGTCGATGCATG
>SZWC01013783.1:3262-17760 GCA_023375785.1 Penium margaritaceum
AGGGGGTAGGGGCAGGGACAGGGGGAGGGACAGGGGGTAGGGGTAGGGGGTAGGGGCAGGGGGAGGGGCATTGTGCATGTGCACAATGCCTATGCACCTAAATGCGCATGCGCTCTGTGCATATGCACTGTGCATTTGCATTTGCATGTGCACGTGCCCTGTGCATATGCAATGTACATATGCGCATGCGCTTTGTGTCTATGGTATGTGCATATGCACATGCAAATGCATGTTGCATATGCACATGCATATGCATTTGCACTTTCATATTACACAAGCAACGTGCATAGTGCCTCTGTATGTGCGAAACCCCTTGCATATGAATGTGCACATGGATTTGCAAACGAACTAGCATGGGCACATGCATATGCACACTCAGACGAATATGCATACGTATGTGCAAACATATGTGATGTGGCAATGCATGTCCATCTACAACCCTCCCTTCCATCATATTTGTTCACGATGTGGATTGTGCAGAGTAGACGGCAACATGAGCGACACGGAAGACAATGCAGAACGAATTCACGAAGGAATGACTCGTTTGGACAATGTCTTTGAAGGGAGTGATAACGATTGTGAGGAGATTGGAGAAGGTGGAGAGGGGAACCTGGACAACGATGAAGGGCAAAGCGGACGAGAAACTACGGTGGATGAGGAGGGACAAACTCAGGAAGGAACGGAGGACGTTGTGGAGGGCGACGGGGCCGGGGTGATTACTCAAGACCCTGCTGTAGGCGAATATGGCACGGGCAATGCACCGGACGGCGCAACGACAACACGTCGCATCTTTGTATCGCCTAGTGTTGCATCAACCTCTGCTGCCCGTGTACCGATTTCCTTGGGATGTGGTGTGGTGAATCCGGCATGGACGACGCCTAGGGTGGACATGCGACATGGAAGCCCACCTAGACGCAGCAGGCAGGACAATGTGATAGCTTTAGGGGACACTTTCACGACAAAGAAGGAGGCCCAAGATGCGATTTTTGAAGCGGGCAGCAAGCACTCGTGGTGTACCAAGACGAAACGGTAAGGGGTCATGTGCATATGCATGTCCGTGTGCAATGTGTTGTAACGTCATGTGCATGGGGAATTGTTCTTTTGCTTGTTTTGAAGAATGGCTGTGTGTGAGGGAGTCGGCTACACCTTGGTGAGGGGTGGAGGATAGTGAGCGGGACACGGCATGTCGCCGTAGTGTATGACACATTATGTCAACATTTGTTCTTTCTTTGTTGAATGTCTTTGTATGTGTACGGTTCGATTCCATGTGTATGTGGCAGCTCCGATAAGTCATCTTTCACCATGGTGTGCCGCAACGCGGACGACAAGAACAAGTGTCCCTTCAATGTCCGTGTTAGCCTGCAAAAAAAGACACAACTGTGGGAGGTGGTGAGCGTGAATACCGAGCACACTTGCGCCGCGACGACAATGAGAGGGCACCCGTCGCGGCGTGTCGAGTACGTGTCCACACTCCTTTCCGGCACAATGCACACCGACGTCAAAACGCCTATCCCCGCACTTCGTCATGTGGCCGAGGCTACGATTGGTGGTGGAGTTAAGGTTCCATACGGCACTGTTCAACGCGCAAGGAAGCAACTTCTCAAGAAGCACTTGGGAGATCCGGAGAAAGCATGGGGACTTTTCAAACCCTTCATCGACGATGTACGTACTCTTGTACATATGCATATGCATATTCTTTCGCGCATGCATGTCCATGTGCAATGTGCATATGCACATGCACATGCATATGCGAAGGAATATGTATATTCACATGCATGTACATATGCATATGCATAGTCCGGTGCATAAGCATATGCATCTTCACATGCATGTGCAAATGCATATGCATTTGCATATGCGTAAGCATATTCATTTGCACCTGAGCATGTGCATATGCATGTGCATATGCACATGCATATGCATATGCATGTGCACGTTCACATGCAGCTGAATGTGCATATGCAAGTGCATATGCACATATGCACCTGCATATGCATATTCATATGCACATGAATGTGCATAAGCACATGCATAACCATATGGATATGCCCATATATGCCTGTGAATATACATTTGCACATTCACATGCGCATATGCATATGCATTGCATGTGCATATGCATATGCATATGGATTGCATGTGCATATGCATATGCATATTCAGGTGCATATGCTTATGCATATGCCTATGCATATGCACATTTGCATATGCATATGCATAGTCCGGTGCATAAGCATATGCATATCTACACGCATATGCATATGACTATGCATGTGCATATGCATATGCATATGCATTGCATATGCAATGCATGTGCATATGCAATGCATGTGCATATGCAATGCATGTGCATATGCATATGCATCTGACTATGCATGAGCATATGCATATGCATATGCATATGCACTGCATATGCATTGCATGTGCATATGCATATGCATTGCATTGCATGTGCATATGCATATCCATAAGCCTATGCATATGCATATGCATTGCATGTGCATATGCATATGCATATTCAGGTGCATATGCTTATGCATATGCCTATGCATATGCACGTATGCATATGCATATGCATAGTCCGGTGCATAAGCAAATGCATATCCATATGCATATGCATATGACTATTCAGGTGCATATGCATATGCATATACAATGCATATGCAATGCATGTGCATATGCAATGCATGTGCATATGCAATGCATGTGCATATGCAATGCATGTGCATATGCATATGCATCTGACTATGCATGAGCATATGCAGATGCATATGCACTGCATATGCATTGCATGTGCATATGCATATGCATATGCATTGCATATGCATTGCATGTGCATATGCATATCCATAAGCCTATGCATATGCATATGCATATGCATTACATGTGCATATGCATATGCATATTCAGGTGCATATGCTTATGCATATGCCTATGCATATGCACGTATGCATATGCATATGCATAGTCCGGTGCATAAGCATATGCATATCCATATGCATATGCATATGCACGTATGCATATGCATATGCATAGTCCGGTGCATAAGCATATGCATATCCATATGCATATGCATATGACTATTCAGGTGCATATGCATATGCATATGCATATGGATTGCATATGCAATGCATGTGCATATGCAATGCATGTGCATATGCAATGCATGTGCATATGCATATGCATCTGACTATGCATGAGCATATGCATATGCATATGCACTGCATATGCATTGCATGTGCATATGCATATGCATATGCATTGCATATGCATTGCATGTGCATATGCATATCCATAAGCCTATGCATATGCATATGCATATTCAGGTGCATATGCTTATGCATATGCATATGCATATGCACGTATGCATATGCATATGCATAGTCCGGTGCATAAGCATATGCATATCCATATGCATATGCATATGACTATTCAGGTGCATATGCATATGCATATGCATTGCATATGCAATGCATGTGCATATGCATATCCAGAAGCCTATGCATATGCATATGCATATGCATTGCATGTGCATATGCATATGCATATTCAGGTGCATATGCTTATGCATATGCCTAGGCATATGCACGTATGCATATGCATATGCATAGTCCAGTGCATAAGCATATGCATATCCATATGCATATGCATATGACTATTCAGGTGCATATGCATATGCATATGCATTGCATATGCATTGCATGTGCATATGCATATCCATAAGCCTATGCATATGCATATGCATATTCAGGTGCATATGCTTATGCATATGCCTAGGCATATGCACGTATGCATATGCATATGCATAGTCCAGTGCATAAGCATATGCATATCCATATGCATATGCATATGACTATTCAGGTGCATATGCATATGCATATGCATTGCATATGCAATGCATGTGCATATGCAATGCATGTGCATATGCAATGCACGTGCATATGCATATGCATATGACTATGCATGTGCATATGCATATGCATATGCATTGCATGTGCATATGCATATGCATATGCATTGCATATGCATTGCATGTGCATATGCATATCCATAAGCCTATGCATATGCATATGCATATGCATTGCATGTGCATATGCATATGCATATTCAGGTGCATATGCTTATGCATATGCCTATGCATATGCACGTATGCATATGCATATGCATAGTCCGGTGCATAAGCATATGCATATCCATATGCATATGCATATGACTATTCAGGTGCATATGCATATGCATATGCATTGCATATGCAATGCATGTGCATATGCAATGCATATGCATAGTCCGGTGCATATCCATATGCACATGCATATGCATTTGCATATGCGTAAGCATATGAATATGCGTAAGCATATTCTAATGCACCTGCACATGCACAGTCAGGTGCATGTGCTTATGAATGAATGCACATGCATTTTCAGGTGCACATGCATGCACATGCATGCGCAAATGCATGTGCATATGCATATGCACCTGCAGATGCAAATTCAGGTGCATGCATATGCACTTGCAAATGCATATGCACAATATGCACTTGGAAATGCATATGCGCATTGTGCATTTGCAAGTGCATATGCACTTGTATTTGCACCTGGCATATGCAAATGCGTATGCATATGAATCTGAACTTGTTCCGGTTTCGTTTTCTCATGAATATGCATGTGCATCTGCTTATGCATATGCATTGCATGATGTGTACTTTATGCAGATCATCCGACAGGACCCAGAGGCCGTAGGAGATGCAGAAAGTGTTCAAGGGCATTTCCATCGCGCGTTCATCGTCCCCGGTGCGGCAAAGAATGTGGTACATTGTGGGAGACTGTTTGTCGCAGTTGATGGGACATTCATGAAAGGCAATGCCTGTGGCGTGTTGTTGATGGCAACCACCTTGGATGCCAACAACCACATTGTCCCACTGATGATGGCATTTGTGCCGAGTGAGGATAAGGAGAACTGGTCTTGGTTTGCAAAGAAGTTGGGAGAGACGTTTGGGATCCTACGGGACCAAACCGTGGTCATTGTGTCAGATAGACACGCAGGCATCATTAATGCCGTGCGAGACGAGCTGCCGAAGGCAAAACATGCTCACTGTGCATGGCACATTGGGAAAAATGTGAAGGACAGCTACGGTGTTGGAGCCCAAAGAGTCTTTTGGAAGCTTGTATATGCACAGACCATAGAGGAGTGGCAAGCAGCAGCAATGGAGATGGATGCTGTGAATCCGGATGCACTTGAGTATGTGCTTGGGCGTGGCCCAAGAGCACATGAGGGACTGGCTCCTGAACATTGGAGCTCTCTACACTTTCCCCTTCCTCGATATGGTCATGTGACCTCAAACATCGTGGAGAGCTTGAACTCTGCACTGAGAGGCGTACGTACCCTTCCTCCTTTCCATTGTTTCGTCGGAGTGTGGGAGTATTGGCAGGGGTTGGTAAATGCGAGACGTCGTGAAGCTCAGGCTTACAGTGGGGAGCTAGCACCGAAGGCACAGGAGATGTACAATCGGCCATTGGAGTTAGTGTCTGGGTATGTGCTGAGGAACGAGGTGGTACCGGATTGTCGAGCTGTTGTGACGGGGAAAAAACATGGGTCGAAGCAACGGATCGTGGATCTGGACAAAATTTCATGCACGTGTGGGGTCTTTCAAGAGCATCTCTTCCCCTGTGTCCATGCGGTAACATACCTGTTGCATGTCAATGGGAAGAAGGTCAGCGATGTGTGCCATCCGGCATACCTTGCATCCTCTTGGAAGCAGATGTACAGCGGTTCCCTCCCCCCCGTAATGTATGAGGAACTAGTGCCACAGGTTGGGTTTGCACCACCAATGCCCAAGGAGAAAGAGGCTGGAAGGCCTGCTACAGCTCGGAGAGAGGCAAACAGGGCCAAGTACAACAAGAAGAGGAGGTGTTTCTCATGCAACGCACAAGGTCATGTAGAACATGATTGTCCATCGCGACTTCCTCATGGAAGTTGTCCAGCAAGTGTTGCAACGGGGCATGAACAACATGTGCGACGACGACTTCAACGGTGCACAGCGTCAACAACGGGTGAGACCTCCACGTCACATACACCGGCAACACCCACAGCTGAAAATGGAACCCCCACTATAGCCGCAATGCATCCTCCAACAGTACCCTCTACATCAGCCCCTCCGCCACCAGCATCAAGGCGACGTGTTATAACACCTGAAGCGCTCCTTGAGGAGCGTCAATGCCTCAAACAGATGTTGAGCGACCGTTCAAAGGTGTGTAGAACTTCATACTTGTACCTCATGCACTCAACACCCACCCACTCCTCATTCCTTTTTTTTGTTTCAAGCACCTTCATGTTGACTATGACGCCAAATGCATAGTTGGGTCTGTCATGTGCATTGTCTTGTAAATTGTGTCCTCTTACGTCCATCGTACACCATGACCATGTACACTTGGTCACCATGTACACATGGTCACATGGAGACGCACTTGTAATGCACTCTTACACAATACTTCGCTTCATGTTAAGCCTCTGACCCATTCCCTCCCCCCTCCACCCCCATGTCTTGGTTGTAAAGACCCGAGCGTCGTGGTACCAGGAAACAAGAAGAAGGGCGGAACAAGGACAGCCAGAGAACGAGCAACCCCGTCCACAACAGCAGGGAAGCGACCGGGAAGGACGTCAGGAAGCTCCTCAGCATGTCCCAACAGAAGATCAACATGGTGCGGAGCAGAATACAACAGAACGGTGTCCAACGGAGGAGCATGCCACGGGGGAAGATGTAGTGAATGAGCAACCGACGTCGGCCGATCCTGTGCATCGAGTGCCTGATATGGATCCTCTGTCACAGACAACGAATGAGGAGNAGGAGTAGGACCAGAGGCACATCAGCTGTACCCTGGGGGATACTTTCGACGGGTGGCGAGAGCAATGGAGCAACAGCGACGACGTGGACGAAGAAAGGGAAATACAAGTGTGGAGCCAAGGGCAGGTATGGTAGGTAATGGGAGTGAAGGGGTGGTTGAAGAGCGCCCGAGCCGTGATGAACAACGACAAGCTCGCCAACGACGCATAGCTATTATGCGTTGTAGACGTATGGAGAGGCCGTGGATTCCATAGATCTGTGCATAGTGAGTTTTTTTCCACCAAATATATAGAGCCGGATGCTTAACCTCATGTCCACACATGTTTACAGAGCACATAACGACTTGTCATGTGTTGATGCATAACGATACTTGTGGTTGTTTAACACGCGCCATGTTAGTTTCATGCGCATCATCGATGTGTTGGGTAAATGAATGCGAGGTGAAAATGGTACTAGAATTGTATGCTACAGTTTCACCTTCATGACATTAGACCACTGGGGTTCGTTTCATGGCCCACACCCTTCAGAGGAGAAGAGTGTAATGTTTTAATGTAGGCGTCTCCATTTCTTTCATATGCATATAAGTGAGACATTAGAGACATTAAAATGGATACGTCTATAGTCTCAATGTAAATGTATAAGAAACTACCTTCGTCCATTACAATGAATATTCAACATATATGGTTTAGAGGTTCTTTTAAACTTGTCATGTTTAAAGTTCACTTGATTCGACGCCCTTCCTAGCACCAACCCTAAAAGAAAAAGAAGCTTGAAGAAAAATANTTCACTAAATCCCACGCCATTTCTAGCACCAATCGTAAAAGGAGAAAAGGTATAAAAAATTCAATAATGATCCCTCTTAACGATACATAAGAATGGGCCTATGGTGAAAACAAAGTATTCCAAGATTTTAAGGTAGGGGGGTCATTACGGTGTGCGCTTTAAAATTCACAAGATGTGAAATTTTCACATCAATATATGCCATATGTGAAAAGTTACGTTTTTTATAAATTCTGGAAAAGTGTCATATTTGTGTGCTCTAACATAACGTGTCATTTTTGTGTGCCCTCTAAAAAACGATGCTATTTTTGTGTTTTTGACGAAGAGTGCGGAGTAGAAGAGGTTGACGGCACATTCAAGCGAGAGNGCGTTTCGTCGAACTGAAAACACCGCATGCGATGTTTCATAAGCACGCAAAAGAAATAGACAATACAGTTTTACAGTGAGAGAAATATGAGAATAGACGCACTTTCTACATAACTGTTTCGATGGACTGTGTGCTGATGTGGCGCAACCACAGAGAAGGTGTCATTTATGAGTGCCCTTTCCAAAAACTGTCATATCTGCTTTTCGTCATTTTTGCGTGCCCTTCCGAACGGCCGTCATTTTTGCGTGCCCCACCAAAAAGTCGTCATTTTTGCGTGCCCCTCCACCGCGACGTCATTTTTGCGTGCTCCTCCACCGCGTCGTCATTTTTGCGTGCCCCGCCACCGCGTCGTCATTTTTGCGTGCCCTTTTCAAAACCCCGCTAAATTTGTGTTTTCCTCCCTTTTTACACGGTTGAAGCGGAGACGACGAGGCCCGACGTGGCTGCGTCGGGCCTCGGTGGGCCTCGTTGGGCCTCATCGCGCCTCGTCGGGCCGTGGGGCCATCGGGTAGTCGTCGTCTTCGGTGCACTCCGTAGGGGTTCCGAAATCGACCTACTTTGTTTGTAGTTCAAACTTAACGGAAGCGCGCTTAGCCTAATTAGTCCACCGCGCGTGGGAACGGGATAGACTAATTAGTTAGACTATTTAGTCTAGGCGGATTTCGCGCGCTTAACGATCAATTAGTCTACGATGTTAGGCTAATTCGTCGTTGGCTTCGCAACACCTCGGAATTGAACCGGACCTGTGCCTCTCACGTGACACGTGTATGCTGCGTCCGTGGCGCGGACGGCATCGCAACGGCGAGTCTATCCCTCGAGTCGCGAGGCCGGTAGACTATTTAGTCGTCACTTTTCTCTAGTCGTGCACTTTAGTCGATTAGTTTAACACAATTAGTCGATTCCTTGAATCGCGAGGCCCATAGACTAATTAGTCTATCCGAAATTGGAGGGGAAATCGACGCGGAACTCGCAAGCACATCGCACACTTGACGAACGCCTCGCGAGGCTGACGGCCACTTCCACAGAAGCTCGCCAGTTTAACCGGCCTCGATATCGCGCCTTCGTGAATCGACACAAAACTAATTAGTCGATTTCGGAACCCCACCCCCCTCACTACCACGGCACGCCAAGCTACGCATGTTCGCTGTCTCGCTGAGCAAGCGAGAGTGGTGCAACATCGGCCGATCAAACCAATTGGAATCTCCCGGTCCCCCCATCCCTGCGTGAGCAGCTTGGGTGACGCGGGGACGGGGGCCTGGTCACCACGGCGGGCGACTGAGGGTAGGTCGCCCTACCGACGATCGGCGTTCCACGATCGTGCGCGGGTCACTACGTTTTTTTTTTTTGCGGCATAGGCTGCCTTAGAGGTGAGGGAAGCTCTGGTGCACCCTTGAGGGTTTTCCCCGTGAGGAAAAACACCTCTTTGGCGAGGACTTACAAACACCCATGTGCCGGTGGCACACCACTTTAGCTACCCACGGACCCTCGTCCGTGGGTTATGTGGGACTCTAATCCACTAACCCCACCCCGTAAGGGCATCTTTGCCACGGGTTGTAACCCTGTGACTGGGGGTTCACATCCACATGTCATATGAGATGCAAAATACCCGTCCCCCGAAAGTTGTTGTGTCGTTGATCCAGATATTGCGGAAATTTTGGTGCAGCTTGAGCTGGTTGGATTTGTGTTTGTCGGGATTTCACATAGCATGGGTTCGGTGTGGAGGTCGGCCAGGCGCTTTGCTAGCTTCTTTTTGTTAGGTGCCTTGATGGTTTTGATTTTGAGCATGTTGAGCTGATCTTGAAAAGCCTGTATGATTTGTTTGGCCAGAAAAGCGGTCGGTTTGTTCAGGTTGGGGCGTTCTTTTAGCGATACATGGCATTTGTACTTCCAGATTTCGTGGTAAGTTATTGCTTGTAGGGTTTGCCACCAGTCAAATCTGTTTGATGATGCCAAAAAGATGATCTGCGGGGGTGATACGTCGTTGCAAATGTAAGTGAAGCTTGTTTCGAGCTTCTGGAAGACTGCGGTGAGACGTGTGCATGTCCGAAAGGCGTGGCATATAGTTTCTCTTCCCACGTCGCATAGTAGGCAGACATTTTCGAAGGGAAAGGGAAAGAACCGAATCCTGTCTCGAATCTGGATGCTTCTCAAAAAGAATACGTAACAAGACATCTTTAGGCTTGGTGGGAATGAGTTCCCATTTGATGAGTTGGTGCAAATGAGAGGTCCTGATTTCGGTGCCTTCCGCGGACCATTTGTCAATGTAAGTCGTCTTGGCTGCCTTCTGCTTCCGAATGATGTGGTAGAGTTGCATCAAACGGGGTTGTTTCCCGCCTAGTCTCCACGACGGTATGCTGGTGTCCAAGCATAGACCGAGCATTATGTCATCACGGACGTGCACTGGTGTCCACAGTTCTTGGATTTGAGATTTTATTGTCACGAAAGGGGTCTCTTTAATTTTCTGTTTTGTATCCACAACAAAGGCTTTTGCTTTGAAATGGTTTTCATAGTGGATGATTTTGTAGATGAAGGGTTGGTTAGATGTAGAGAAGGACGTCATGCACCAGAAATTGTGGGTGGTCTTGTGGTCTGGTTGTTGCCCCTTCAGTACTTGTACCCAGGCCGATGGGATAGCATTTTTAACTTTTTGTAGCGTTTTGAGTTTGTGGGCGGAGAAGGAGGCGGGGTCCCTTGCTTTGAAGTCGTGTAGATGTTCGGCGGCGGTATTCAGAAAAAGATCCATGATTTGTAACTCTCTCTTAAGGAGAAATTTTTTGGTTTTGTCTAAACCAAAGGGTGTGTTGGCTTTCTTGAGGAGAAAACGGTTGAAAGCGAGGTACTCATGTAGTAACTCTTGTCTTATCAGGGCCGGTGGGAGGATGTTTGGATTGGTTTGCAAGAAAGCACGGAAGCATTCCGTCCATCTGGATTGTGTGAGGCTCTTTAGATTCAGGATCGCTGGATGTGAGAGAAAAAAGTGTCCCTTTTTGGGGAAGCTTTTCGGGAAAAGTGCAACTCTTTTCCCTTTGTCCCTTTTTGGTGAGAGTAGTCTGTAAACCCACAGGGCCTGTTGAGCTTTTGTAAGGAAATCCGGCCATATCATACCGAGTCCTCCTTCTGCGACGTGGGTGATCACGATATTTTTGTTGATATAGCGGATTTTGCCGTCTTTTTTAGTCGCTCAGAGAAAGTTTAGGATAATGTTGTTGATTTTTTTCCCGATAGCGGTCGGTGGTGGACAGAGGTCCGATAGATACGTGAATTTTGCGATGAGGTAGGCATTTACGATTGCGACCTTTTTTAGAAGGGGGAGGTGGAACTTCCGCCATACCTCTGCCGATTCTGATACTTGTTCGGAGAGTTTGGACCATAGCATCGTCGATGATATGTTGTGGTCGATGTTCATTCCTAGTACTCGTTGTGGCTCGATAATGGTAGTGAAAGTGGATGTATGTGGGGGTTGTACCGACTCGGTTGCTGGGAGGAGGTTGGTTTTTGCAGCGTTTGCTTTGAGTCCGGTTAGACTTTTGCTGTCATGGAGGATTTTTTCTGCATGGTCAAGATCTTCTTGATTTTTAACAAAAAGGGTCGTATCATCCACGTATGCACAGAAGGTTGAGCAGTCTTCCAGTTCCGGGATCGGTTTTCCTATTTGTTCTGAATAGTACCATGATAAGAGGTTCCATGGCAATGATATAAAGGAGCAGAGGGACTGGACATCCTTGTCGGACGCCAGTTATTGTGGTGATTGATTCTGACAGGTGTTTGTTAAGAAGGAAACTAGTCCTTGTGCTGTTGAGCGAGGCTTTGATCCAAGGGGTGAATTGAGGTGGGAAGCCCATTTTCTCCATGGTTGAAAATAGATGTGGACGAAGCAGGGTGTCATAGGCTTGTTCAAAATCTGCCAACAGAAAGGAGAGGTTGGTTTTCGTGTGGATGGACCAGTGCTGTAGATCAAAGATGATGGAGAGCGTGTCTTTAATGTTTCTTCCGTGAACGAAGCCTGTTTGTTCCAGACGTATGATGTGCGGTAAGACGTGTTTGAGTCTATTGGCCAGTATTGTTGCTAGAATTTTGTAGCTCGTGTTCAGAAGAGAGATTGGTCGATAGTTTTTTAATGTCCATTGGGTCTCCTTTTTAAAAAAGTAGACAGGTTACGGAGTCCGTAAGTTCCGGGTAGCTTTTGGGGTTCGCGAGGAAACCGTTGAAAGTTTGTAAGAGGAGCTCATGTACATGCGGTGGACAGGCTTTATAGAACTAAGCTGTTCAGCCATCAGGTCCTGGGCACTTGCCCTTGGCGAGGCTGTCTATGCATTTTTATTTTGTTGACCGTGATCGGGCTACATAGGTCGTGTAGCATGTGCCTGGGGACTTGTGTTAACTGTGGGATGGGTGGGGTGACTTCCGTTGTTTGCTTCGGAGTGAAAAGGTCCTTGTAGAAAGACATGATGATTTCACTCAGAGTGTTGTGGTCTGTGGTGATTTCACCGGTCTAGGTCTTGAGGGAATTGATTGGGACTGCTTGTCTTCGCGCTGTGATGAAGCTGGAGAGGAACTTTGATGGTAGATGTATATTGTCAGAGTAATCTAGATGTGTAATTGTTTGGAGGAACTGTTGTTTTGTAAGGGCGTATTTCACGCGTTCACTTTCTGTTGTATGCAGTTGTTTTTGGATCGCCGGGTTTAAGGGGTTGGAGCATTTCCTTTTTTGTAATCTTTTGATGTCTTTTTCGATACGTGCTATGGTGCGGGTTCTTCGCTTGTTCTCTTGTGCACTGTAGGAGCAGATTTTTTTTTTGACTTTCTTAGTGTATTCCGGCCAGTTTGTGGCCGTAGTTTCCTTGAGTATCTTAGATCCAAGGGGGCGTGTGATGAGGGAATTGTTGAGTTTCCATATACCTCTTCCGCGGTTGGTTCCTTTACTATGTAAAAACTTGGCCGAGGGGGCCGAAATATGGTGTGAGAGTTGTGCTACAACTGGTACGTGTTCCGAGCATTTGACTTGAGAGGTTAGAGAACCCGAAACGAGAATGTACTCAATTTGGGATGATGATTTATGAGATGCCGAGTGGAAGGTGTTTTCTGTTTGAAGTGGATTGGGTAGTCGAAAACAGTCAAAAAGATTAAATTTCCGAATGAGGTCTACGAGCTGTACGGCGTCTATAGATGGTGTTTGTGGTAATCTGTCTACTTCCAACATGGGCGTGTTAAAATCTCCCACGAGAAAGTCCATCTTGTGTTTTTTGAGGAATTTGTTCAGTTTTTGCCAGACCTGTCTTCGTTTTTTAAGGTTCGGGGGAGCGTAAATTGCTGTTAGTGTGAAGGTGAGGTTGTCTATTTCGAAAACTGTTTGCAGAATACGGTGGACGGATGATTCCTCTGAAGTTCTCAGTTTGACTCTGTTTTAGTCATAGAGTACGCTTATGCCTCCGACATGGGCAGATTCCGTGGGTAGGTGCACCGTGTCGAATTTGATCTTTCTGTCAAAATTTGATCTCTTCGTTTCTGTGTCAAAGCGAGTGTCCATGAGGCAGCAGATTGTTCGTTTATGTGTTTCCAGCCACTGGGTTAAGTGGGGGATTTTTTGTTGGCTAGAGATACCATTCATATTAATCGACGTGATAGTAAGGTTTGTAAGGCCTGGGTTGAGACAGACTTCCGGTGCGGCGCATTGTAGAATGGTTTGTTCATTTGTTCGAGAGTTCAAACACTCATCTTGCGTTCGTTTTCCCGGTTGTGCTTGTGACCGGGTTGCCCCAGAATGCGAACTTTGCTGTTGGTTGGAACCTGTGCGCTTCCTTTTAGGTCGAGATTGGTATGCTGGTTTGGTTTTGTTTGTGTTTTTCACATCTTGTGTGTCCGATGACCTTTTTGAGGCTTGACTTAGTGGAATTGGTGCTTGTTGGGGGATCGGCTTTGAGATAGGTGAGGGGAAATGTTCGTTCTCCGTGTTCGGCGATTTATGAGTAGTCAAGGTGTCTGGAGATGGGTCTGCCAGTGTAATAAGCCGGTCAATTTGATCAATGGGAAATTCCTCTGGTTCGAGGGAATTGGTGGTAGGGTTCCTCTCCACACCGTAGTGGGAGGGAGCATGTGCAATGCGTGTTGATTGTGAGCGTCCATTGCTTTTTTTTTCTTCTTGTTTTTCTTGTATCTGGGTTGTTTCTTTTTTAGTGCAATTACACTGTGTAGAAAGGGGACAGATAGGGACCAGAAGCGAGATGGGCGGGATTTATCAGATTTTTCACAACTCGAGAAGCTTCTTTGTTCCTCGTGGTTGAAATGGGACTCGTGATGCTGTCCTGTTCTGTGCAAGGGTATTCCTGGGAAAAGCAGACGGACAGGCGGGCCTGGGGTCACAAAAGGGAGATTCCAGAGAACCAGGTTTTTGTATTTGTTTGTTACTTTCCTGGTTGGTTTTGCTTCTGAAATCTGTGTAACGTGGAAGAGAGGAAAGGGGAGCGGGGCTGAAGGGGGAGATGGGCGCGGGGGGGGGGGGGGGGGGGGGGG
>SZWC01013783.1:47750-78135 GCA_023375785.1 Penium margaritaceum
TCCTCCTCCTCCTCCTCCTCCTCCTCCTCCTCCTCCTCCCGCTTTTTATGCTTTTGCAGTTACTGCCCTCACTGCTACGACAGCTTGCCAGTGCCATAACTGCCCTCAACCCCACTCCTGGCTCAAAAGCAAAAGCAACTGACAGAGAGACTGGCAGCGGTGGCAGCGTAAATGATGCAGTAGTACTAGGAGGAGAAGAAGGATTGAGAGCGCAGGCGCAGTGCGACGAGGTGCAGCAGGAGGCGCTGGGCGAGCTGTTTGCTGTGGTGTCGTCGAGCGACGACTACACACGAAAGCCGCTGCTCGTCTCCTTCTTCCAATCGCTCTCCTTCCTGTGCTCCCCTCAGGGAAGACGCGGCGGCAGCCGCTTGTGACTTTAAGTGCAAGACTGGGCATGTCGTAAAGGGAATTCCCGAAGCCAGGGGTGCTGATCACAGGGAACAGCGGTAGCAACGTCACCTGTGTCAGCCTCAAGAGGAGCATGAGTTGCAGCAGTCTCTTGTCTCAGAGAAACAACAGGAAGCAGCACCAGCAGCACCAGCAGTCACAAGAGGACCAGGAGCAGCAGCAGTAGGAGCACTAGCAGCAGCGGCAGCAGCAGCAGCAGCAGCAGCAGCAGCGTCAAAGCTGCAGGAGCAGCAGTAGAAGCAATGGCAGCAGCACGACCATCGTCAACTTCATCATCACCATGATCATTTTCAGCAGCAGCAGCATCAGCATCAGCATCAGCATCAGCAGCAAGAGAAGCAGCAGCGTGGGCAGAGAAGTACCATGGGCAACGACCACGTGCACCGGCAGGAGCAACATTCGTAGTGACAGAGCAACTCAGTCTGGTGTTATGGTTTTGACACGGACATTTTGTCCCTTGTTTTCGAATTGGAGGCTCCAAGCTACAAATGATGTTGAGCTTTGCGCTTGCGATTATTGTGTTTTACGTATCTCAGAGTCGCACTCTTGTAGAGGGATTCACCGTGGTGAAAACACAGACAAGTGCTAAATTTTGCACAGAAAGACTGCTCAAAGTTGCGTTATACAGCAGGAGTGCGATGGAGACGTTGAAGGGTGATAGGATCATAACAAACGGACTGAAAAATGTAACTTGTGTTTATGTTCAATGTATGATGTTCAATTTGCCAATGAAATGGCGACGATGAGATGACATAAGATGTAGTTCCTCGGGGGGAAGGTATTTTTGTAGTGTACGAGCCATTTTGAAATGGCATTTAAATGCCATTTGTATTTAAATGCCATGTTAAAAATGGCATTTAAATATAGTTCCTGGGGTTTCAGGGGCTCGAGACCGATGTCTCGACAAGTTGAGGTCGGAAAAATAATCTCAGTGTAGAGTCTAGTTCGACTCTAGCCCGGATTCGGTCCATAGGCCGGATTTAAGGCAAGAGTGCCGCGATGGAAGATCCATCGCGTCACTCCTCCTCCCCTCTAGTTGACCGCTAGGGTCCTATTCCCACGTGGATGTGCAAGTTGTATGTTTACAAAAATGCCCTATGACGACTACATCCGTTTATGGCGCGGTTCGTCTCGGCCAAAATGGCTGAAGCGACAATTCGTCTACTCTCTTTTGACGACCTACATTTCGGTTCTACACTTGGTCGCAAAACAGCCTAGAGCTGTTACAGTGTGGGCATGGTTACCTATTTTTTGTTTGGCCGCGTGAGGCGGCCTTCTGCGACAAGGGGGAAACACAACTAGTGACTGTTTTTCAAATGCATGAAAATGTGCCAAGAGGCCAATCTTAGGTCAAGTCCATTGTTCTCAAAAGGAACTCCACACTCAAAGTCCGGAAGACAACGTGTACATTCTCACAAATGTAAGTACATGCAACGCCGAACAGAGAAGGCATGTGTGAAGAATCTTTTTAGGACATACGAACCCATGAAAATGACTAGAATAAGCTTTGGGTGTGACAGAAAAGTGCAAAAGATGGCCAAGTATAGGATGCATTGCAGTAAGAATAAAGAGAGATTTCAAGTGAGGCATAACTGGGCTTGGCGAGGGCGCTAGTTGCTAGCCCACCACACCCTGTCACTGCCCCGGAACCCAAACGAGCAAGCGGGGAGAACAAACACAACACCACGCAAACAAAGTCAGATTTGTCTTTGTGTGGCACTGGAGCATGTTTCCAAGTGCATGGCTCCCAACCACCGAGATGTTGTTTGATCTGTCCACTGCCTCACAGACTCAAACGGTGACCTCTTGGCTGGTGCACATGCTCGTGCAGATGACTGACTAGATGGACGTTGATGCGGACGGGGCGCTATTTGTTGGAGTGGACGTGTCCAGTGAAGCCGAGCGTGTGGTTCTCTTCATCGTGCTTCTCATACTGCACCCTCACACGTCCAGCTTCATCGGCAGGTACCCTTGGCTGTCTTGTCATCAATAGTCGTAGTTGGCTCTCAGGAGCAGTGTAGCCGGCGCCTGAGTTCGGGCAGCCGTCACTCCTTGTAGCTATTTTTCTTGCCGATTCTGAATGCACGACTGCGTTCGTAGCATGGTTAGTTTGGTATGGTACAGTTTTGAGGCAGAACGGACAACACCCGGGTTTTGGGCTGTCTGGTGTCTGGCAGGTCTCACCTAGGAAAATTGTGACAAACAGGATAATGCTAGGATTTTCCTTGTTGGCTGATTTTCTGAGTAACAAGCCTCACAGAGCAGAGGTGAGGCTGGAACTGGGAGGGGTCTCAGTTGGTTGCTCATTCTTCATTCATAATCAGTCATTGCTTCATTCCAGCTGCTTTTTGGTGCTAACTTTGGCGTGCACACTTTTGAAGGACAAACCAGAGCCCTCAGACTTTGACTGTAGTGCAGCAGACTAAGGAGGCAGACTACGCAACGAGCGTGGGTTCCCGCACGCTGCATCAACAACGCCACTGCCCCAACCTGTGCACTACTACCTTTTTGGTATCAGAGCCATAGCACAGCAGATGCAGGAGTAGCAATGGTGAACAAGTTCTTGACTACACCGGCGGACCTCCTATACGCGCCAGTGCAGGGGAAATGCTGTCGGATTTTTTTTGACAGTAGTGACCTGCCTCGTGGCGGCGTCAGAATTCTTCCCACAGCCAGTGGACCAAGGGAAATGCTGCCGGATTTTTCTAGTATCTCTGACCCCCACGATTGACGCAGGGAGGTGAGCGGCTTGCGCAGCGACATCAGGCAACCTGCTGGCGACGACACATGTGGCATCATCAACCAGAGATGTGAGTGACCCATAGTAGTAGCACCAACATCAGCATCAGTAGTAGCGGCAAAAGAAGCGGTAGCAGCAGCGGCAGCAGCAGCAGAAGAGATGCAACAGCAACAATGTCAGACACAGCTATAACAGCAAGGAGCAGAATTAGCGGCAGCAGCAGGCACCCAAGAGGGAGGCAGGAGCACCGTTTGTAGCAACTCCCCCGTCCTCGCACCTTCCGGGAAGCCACACGGACGAGGAGGAGTCGCAGACGCAAATCGTGTCAGCCATCCATGTCCCCTACGCTCGACTGCTGTTGACATGGTGTGCCCCTTGCCATGAGTGCTGTTGAGTGTACTTCCTGGTTCGACCACTGAGGAGTGGTCAAACACCTGATCTGACTTTAGGTTTGGATTCCTTGGAGTTTTCCATGCAGGATCGAGCTTTGAATTGCTCGATTTGAGTGAGTATTCAGAAAGTTAGCCTAGCCCGAAAATCGGGTGTTTGGGGGGTGGAATCTGGTGCCCGCCATGGGTGGCGGGATAATCCACCGCCAGTGATCTGAGTTCATCTCCAACGACCTCCAAATGCACCAGGGCCATAAAGGAAGCAACCAGAGAATTCTCCTTGACCATGGTGAACTTCTCCTTGACTTCTGGGCGAGGAAAGGCGCTTCGACGGGTCATCATCGAAGCGCCTCCCGTTGCCTAGCGTGTAAGGCAAGGTGGGCGGCTCCACCAAGGGTTACTTGGACGGCCGTAGCAGGGGCTCTACTGCTCCGTTTTGGGCGTGCTTGGATACGTTGGAAAGCTTAGATCACAGGCTATAAGGATCTGATATAATCTCACTATGCTATGGAACAAAAACCTGTTTCGATTCAGTTCTCCTAAATGCGACGTATTCTGTCCACTCACATCCGTGATCCTTGTGCTCCACACTCTTCACCAAAGGTGTCCATTGGCTGCCCCAAACACTGGTAGTGTGCATCAGCAAGAGCTAGACATCCTTGAGGGTGCCTGTTCACCCACTAGAGCCAACAAAGGGTTGTGGGCCCACGTGCCTAGAAGGACCCTAGCTCTACAACGTTCACGCTACCGCCGCGCGCCATGGCACAGACCGAGCAAGAGAGCATCGGCGTCTCCAAGTTCGACGGGCTTGGCTTCCACCTTTGGAGGTGGGAGTTTGAGGTCTTCCTCGATGACAAGGGCCTGCTTGAGCTGGTCAAGGGTGAAGAAACTGCCCCTCCGGATACCGCGACGTCGGAGGAAGTGGAAGCGTACAAGAAGCGCAACAAGAAGGGGCTTGCTTTGTTGGTGTATGCGCTTGCTCCGACGCAACGCTCCCTCATTCAAGGATGCACGGAGGCCGCAGAGGCCTGGAAGAAACTCTGCACCATCTACTAGTCCACCAATCTTGCTAACCAGCTCTTCGCCTTCAAGAGGCTCGTCACCCTCCGAGCCAACGAAGGCGACGATATCATGGAGATCCTGCAGCAGATTGAGTCCTTGACTGCCGAGTGCGTAGCCACTGGGTGGAAGGTCGACCCTCAGCTACAAGCCATGATCCTCCTCCTGGCCTTGCCGGACAGTTGGAGTCCCATGATCACTGTCGTAGGCGGCTGGTCCGCCGATGAGCTGAAGTATCCGAAGGTGGCTGAGTACGTTCGTAATGAATGGATGCGGCGTGGTGGGAGAGAGAGTGGGACAACATCGAGTTCCGCCTATGCCGTCCGTCCTCAAGGTGGAGGGGGTGGCAAGAAGGGGAAGGGTGCAAATCAGGGCACCAAGAAAGGTGACAAGAAGGGGGAGTGCTACAACTGTGGCAAACAGGGCCACTACGCACGCGACTGCCCCAACAAGAAGTCGGACCAGCCCGGGAAGGGCGAGAAGAAGGCCACCCAAGCCATGATGGCCAGGGAGTCTACCGACTTGACGGATCCGGACGTCACGATGATTGAATCCAGATCAGGCCGCCACACGCAATGCAACCGGGCGGCATTCGTCACCTACAGCGCCACTGAACAGCGCATGACAGTCGCCAACGGCAAAACGGAGTTGGCCGCGGGTGAAGGAAATGTTCGCATCGAGTCAGTGGTGAACGGGAAAATCATTCCGTGTACCATCTACGACGTGCTCCACATGCCCAACTTTGGGGCAAACCTGCTGTCAGTGAGCCGCCTTACCGACAAGGGGCTCGAGGTACTTTTCAACAAGAAGGAGGCTATCATCCGGAAGGAGGGGGACGGCGAGGTGATTGCACGTGGCAAGAGGGAGGAGGACCTGTACCTTCTCCGTACCAAGGTTCTTGCCGATGCGGTGAGGACCGACGCCGCCAACCTCGTGACGAAGGATGAAGGGGACCTGGACCTGTGGCATCGCCGTTTGTGCCACATCGCTCCCTCAACAGTGAGGGACATGGCAAAGAAGGAAGTGGTGCGGGGTCTTGAGGTCAAGAGCCTTGATGCAGCCAAGGACGCCGTGTGTGAGTCGTGTGTGGTCGGCAAAGCGACACGGCAGCCGTTTGCAGGAAAGGGGACGCGTGCATCAGCAAAGTTGGAGGTAGTGCACACCGATGTGTGTGGACCGTTCGAGCCCTCCATTGGTGGGGCGCGCTACTTCGTCACCTTCATCGATGACCAGAGCCGCAAGATCTACCTCTACATCATCAAGAGGAAGAGCGATGTCTTGTCGTGTATGCAGGAGTTCGTGGCGGCTGTGGAGCGCCAAACGGAGTTGAAGGTGAAGGCGTTCCAGAGTGACAACGACGGCGAGTACGAGGGTTGCTCGGCATGGATGAAGAGCAAGGGGATCGCGTGGCAGAAAACTACGCCACATTCTCCGCAGCAGAACGGCGTCGCCGAGAGGGCGAACCGCACCATCCTCAACATGGTCCGGTCCATGTTAAGTGATGCCGGCCTCGCGCAGCGGTACTGGGGCGAGGCGGCACGGACATCGGCGTACATCATGAACCTGACGCCGAAAAAGCCGCTAAAAGACGCGAAGTCCAAGGTGTGGAAGACGCCACAAGAAGTGTGGAGTGGGAGGAAGCCAACTGTGGCACACCTCTACACGTTTGGTTGTGTTGCACATAGTGTTGTGCAGGCACGAGAGGGGCGGGGCAAGCTGGACCCGCGGACTCGCTGGTGCATCTTCGTCACGTACGAGAGCGGGAGCAAGGCGTACCGGCTCTTTGACCCACGGAGGCAGCAGATCGTGAAGAGTCACGATGTCACGTTCGAAGAGGCCAGCCGTTGGACGGACAAGGACGCGGGTCTCTCCAAGCGTGGGGAGTGGCTGCCACTCCTTGAGGGGGAGACGCCGGAGGACGCAAAAGAAGGTGACGTCCCATCGGCTCCAGCCGGCGAGAACCATCCGGGCGATGTGGGAGCGGCTGATTTGCATTCAGCCGAGTCGGACAATGAGTCCGAAGCGCCGGCAGCAGTGGAGCTGAACGAAGNGGCGTACCGGCTCTTCGACCCGCGGAGGCAGCAGATCGTGAAGAGTCACGACGTCACGTTCGACGAGGCCAGCCGTTGGACGGACAAGGACGCGGGTCTCTCCAAGCGTGGGGAGTGGCTGCCACTCCTTGAGGGGGAGACGCCGGAGGACGCAAAAGAAGGTGACGTCCCATCGGCTCCAGCCGGCGAGAACCATCCGGGCGATGTGGGAGCGGCTGATTTGCATTCAGCCGAGTCGGACAATGAGTCCGAAGCGCCGGCAGCAGTGGAGCTGAACGAAGAGGTGGGGAGTGAGCCCGCATCTCCACAATCCCCGAGAGAGGGGGAGCAGGCCAGCGGTGCGAGTGGCACCGCAAGGGGATAGCAGCAGCAGCAGCAGCAGTAGCAACCTCAACAGCAGCAGCCCCGGAGAAGCGGACGCGCAAGGAGGACAGCAAAGAGGTATGATGCCGCAGAGGGCATCTGGACTGGGCTCGCTCGAGCGTTCTTTGCGCAAGAGGAGTCCGAGAGCGTCAAGGAGGCGTTGCAGCGGAAGGATGGGGCTGAGTGGGAGGGAGCTATAAAATCTGAGCTCGCCTCCCATGAAGAGAATGGCACTTGGCAGCTGATTGACAGGCCGGAGGGCGCGAATATCATCGGCTCCAAGTGGATCTTCAAGAAGAAGCTCACCAAGGAGGGGAAGGTGGAGCGGTACAAGGCGCGGCTGGTCGCGAAGGGGTACGTTCAGCGAAAGGGTGAACACTACGATGAAACCTTCGCGCCGGTGGCGAAGTTCGCCTCCATTCGCTCCATCCTCTCGGTGGCGGCGGTGCACGACTACGAAGTCCACCAAATGGACGTGAAAACTGCGGTCCTCAATGGCGACCTGGACAAGGAGGTCTACATGGAGGTGCCCGAGGGGGGTGGACGCGCCGCCGGGAAAGGTGTGCCGGCTTCGCAAGGCGCTCTACGGGCTAAAGCAAGCGCCACTCATGTGGTACCTGAAAATGGACGGCTTCATGGCCGAGCTTGGTTTCAAGCACTGCGAGGTGGATCACAGCGTGTACGTGCGGAAGCAGCCGGGGTTGCACCAGATCGTGGCACTCTACGTGGATGATCTCATCCTCGTGTCGTCGGACATGGAGGAGTTGGTGAACCTGAAGCGGCAGTTGGGCGGTCGGTTCAAAATGACCGACATGGGCAAGCTCGAGTACTACCTCGACGTCGCCATCAAGAGGGACCGCAAGGCACGCACGCTCGAGATGGGACATGCAAAGTACGTGCAAGAGGTGCTCCGCCGCTACAACATGGAGGAGTGCAACCCCATCGGCACACCCATGACCACCACGTGTGAGCTTAGCTCGAGCATGGGCCGAGCACGGACGAGGAGAAGGAGGAGATGGCAGGTGTGCCATACCAGTCCGCAGTGGGGAGCATCATGTACACCATGGTGGTGACGCGACCCGACCTGGCCTTCGCGGAGGGCCAAGTGAGCCGCTACGTTGCTTATCCCGGGCCGTTGCATTGGCAAGCGGTAAAGCGGATCCTCCGCTATCTCAAGGCGACAAAACAGTCGCGACTCGTGTTTGGAGGGGGAGCACGTGACGACTCCCTCGAGTTGGTCGGCTACTCCGATGCCGACTGGGCTGGTGATGTGGATGACAGAAAATCAACGTCGGGGTACGTGTTTGTGCTTGGTGGTGCAGCAGTTTCATGGGCAAGCAGGAAGCAAGACTGCGTGGCGCTGTCCAGCATCAAAACAGAGTACATCGCGCTTGCGGAAGCTACAAAGGAGGCGGTGTGGCTGAGGCGGCTGCTAAAGGAGATCGGCGTGCCACAAAGGAAGCCGACGGTACTCAACGTTGACAACATGAGTGCCATCAGCCTCACCCAGAACCCAGTTCTGCACAGGAGGACCAAGCACATTGAGATCCGTCATTACTATGCGCGAGACTTGGTGGCAAAGGGGGATGCGGCTATCGTGCATTGTGGCACTAAGCGCATGCTCGCCGACGCCATGACCAAGGTACAACCCAAGGACAGGCACGACGCGAGCTGCATGGAGCTCGGTCTGCGCTGTGAAGTTTAAAATGCTACAGGTTCCAAGGACAGGGCATCAAGGCTGCGGTGCAAGGGGGAGATTGTTGACATGGTGTGCCCCTTGCCATGAGTGCCGTTGAGTGGACTTCCTGGTTCGACCATTGAGGAGTGGTCGAACACCTGATCTGACTTTAGATTTAGATGCCTTGGAGTTTTCCATGTAGGATCGAGCTTTGAATCGCTCGATTTGAGTGAGTATTCAGAAAGTTAGCCTAGCCCGAAAATCGGGTGTTTGGGGGGTGGAATCTTGTACCCGCCATGGGTGGCGGGATAATCCACCGCCAGTGATCCGAGTTCGTCCCCAACGACCTCCAAATACACCAGGGCCATAAAGGAAGCAACCAGAGAGTTCTCCTTGACCATGGTGAACTTCTCCTTGACTTCTGGGCGAGGAAAGGCGCTTCGACGGGTCATCATCGAAGCGCCTCCCGTTGCCTAACGTGTAAGGCAAGGTGGGCGGCTCCACCAAGGGTTACTTGGACGGCCGTAGCAGGGGCTCTACTGCTCCGTTTTGGGCGTGCTTGGATGTGTTGGAAAGCTTAGATCACAGGCTATTAGGATCTGATGTAATCTCACTATGCTAAGTAACAAAAACGTGTTTCGATTCAGTTCTACTGAATGCGACGTGCTCTACCCACTCACATCCGTGATCCTTATGTTCCACTCTCTTCACCAAAGGTGTCCATTGGCTGCCCCAAACACAAGTAATGTGCATCAGCAAGAGCTAGGCATCCTTGAGGGTGCCTCTTCACCCACTAGAGCCAACAAATGCACCGGACTCAAACGGATGTAAAGAATTACACGCATAGGCTCGTTTAGAATCTTTGTTCACAAGCTTTCCATAGCCACCATGCGCGGCTCGTTTGGTAGTCCGTAGCCTCCAGTATTAATCGTCACGCAACGCAGATCCAAATTTCTCTAACGTTTCAAGCTGAGCACAAAAGCAAGTCATTTTGGCACTTTGTTTTCACGTTTTCAAGCCAAGACTGTCACCACTGCATTCGCCACAGTCAGGCGCACTTGTGGTCCAAAATTCGCTTGATTTGGACAACGTTGATTTTTAAGTGCTAAAATTTCAGCACTTTGTTAAATTTCTGGATTAGAGGTCAATTTTTGCCACCATGTCAAATCAGCAAGAAATGCAGTCAGATTTTTGATCGGGCCATTTTCATCAGCCAGCTCTTAACTAAGGAGAGACTACACAACAACCCGGCACGGGGCGCTAGCAGCAGCAGTGGCAGCAGCAACTGCGACAGCAGCAGTAATGGCAATGGCAGTAGCAGCAGCGGCAACAGTAGCAGCAGTAGCAACGGTAGCTGCAATAGCAGCAGCGGCAGCAGAAGAAGTGGCAGGAACAGCAGCGGTGGGAGCACTAGTGGCAGAAAAAGCAGCGGCAGTAGCAGCAGCAGTAGTCGCCACAGGGGAAGCAGAGGCGTCCGCAACCTCAACAACAGCAACAATGCCCAGTCAGGACAATGTCGCCTGCACGTAGGATAGCTCTGCAGACCCGCCCACTCCAGACCCCATAGCGGATCTGCAGCGCCAGGGTGATCAGTTGCGCCAGATGCTTGTCGCAACCAGCACTAGCCATACTGTCCTCCCTGGACAACCTGGTCTTGCTCTGACTGCAGCAGTACAGATAGTAGCGCAGCAGTAGGTGCAGCAACAGCAGCAGACGGTGACTAGCGTCCTAGGCGCTAGAGCGACCAGCCCCTCTCGGCGCAAGGACTTCGCGTCCCCCCCTCCTGCACTCGTCGGAGATGAGCAGTTCCCGTCTTGGGAACTGCTCTACCACATCTAGGCACAGGGGGAGGGCCTATGACCGTATTGCACTCCGCATGATGACACCATCCTGAAGCAAGCACTTGAGACGGGCTCCCGATGCTGACCGCACTGTCCTGGAGCCGTTCCTCAGTGACACCGATGACGACACCAGCACTGACCCCCGGTGGACTTGGGACACGGCCGTATTACGCCTCTGTCAGGCAGCTGTCACCTGCCTCCTGAATGATTTTAGCTCCCTTCACATGAGGGTGTCCGAGTCCTTCACCACGTACTGACGCCGTGCACAGGATATCCTACGCTGGCTCAAGACAGCCGCACCTCCACCGCTTGCTGCCCTCCTTACCATCAAGAATGGTGCCACTCCTGAGTTTGCGGACATTTTCGTCCCGTATGGCCTACCCTTCCTCATGGCGTTGGTGGCCCAGGGCACTTTGATGACCTGGACGTACGACCTCTTCCTCAGTGTGGAAGAAGCACACTGGGACACACAGTTTCAACGCGAAGGTGCTTCTGCGACTGTGGCTGCCACTTTCGGCGGCTCCTCCATCCCTTCTCTCGGTACTTCCCCCTCCGACAGCGCCAACGGCAAGGGAAAGAAGGTGGGAAGGGCAAGGGCAAGGGACAGCAGTCTTCCTCCGGTGGCACTACCCTGACATTCACAACTGAGGCAAGACAGGACACAGGGGGTTCACGTGCCCCATCCCTACTGACGAGGTCCGCATTGTCGCCGCCTTGCGCCATCAGTGTGAGCGTCGTCTTTACATCTCCTCTGTCACCATAGGCACCCCCTTCTCCACTGGCAGAACTGTGGCTACCACCTACTCTACTCCGCAGCCGGCTCCTCAGCCTCGACCGCAGCTTCAACCATCCCGTCTCCATCAACAGAAGCAGCAGCAGCATGTCCCGCCGCAGCCAAAGCCGTTCGCAGTACTGCTACATCAGCAGCAGTACGCTCCGGCGCAGCCAGGGTACAACCCATAGCCTCCGTCCCAGTGGAGCACGTATCCCCCGTCCGGAGCTGTGACCCCGCAGTCCACGGCGCCCGTCAACTCTGTCGCCTAGATCCGCCAGCTGCAGAGCTTCATCACCACGTAGCTCGGCATCACGCCTCCTCCCCAGGGAAGTACGGGTTGTGTGACTGCTAGCCGAGAGATCTCCCACTGCCGGACAGAGACCAACCTTCGAGGAGACCTCGAGGAAGCCGCCTGTTGCCCTTTGAGGCCGGCTGTAGATGATATCGTATGGTTGGATGACTGGCATGATCATTTTGTATCTGTACTATCTGCCCAGATTTCGACCTCAGTCTCCTTTCTCGCGTCCTGTTTCGTTGCTCACAGTAACGTCACGGCCTCGGTCCGCGAGCCCGATGGCACTTGGATCATCGAATCCATTGCCACGCATCACATGACGTCCTTTTGCAAGGTGTTCTGCGTGCTTGGTCTCGTTGGGAATGTTCACACTGTCCGGCCGGGATCCGGGCAGATCTTGCCAGTCCATGGTGTTGACGTCGTTCATTTTTGTGGTCCATCCGGTGACGTCTTCGTGACCGATGTGCTGTATGTGTTGGGTTTGGAACCCAGCCTCCTTTGTGTCACGGCTCTCGACCTCATGAGCATGGATGTCCATCACTCCTGTGGCATTGGCACTGTCTCCCGTCGCCCATCGGTCAAGTCATGTTTTGTGCTATTTTCCATGATAACATTTGACACGTCACTCGACTTCCTTCATCCATGTCTCCCCCCTCATCTGACACTACACATGTGTTTGTCACCAGTATCCTTTTCCCCCAGTACATGCACCTCCTCTCCTGTCGACATTGCCACGTACACTCTGATGTTGTCGATAGCATGCTCCGCACCCAGTCCACGCTTGGACTTGATCCCTCCACTTTCCAGTGGCCTTGCCGTACCGAGTGCATCAATTGCACACAAGACAAGATGCATAGAGCATCCTATCCTGCGTCCTCCTCTCGGGCCATGCACCCGCTGGAGCTCGTCCACTCGGACCTCATGGGTCCTCTTTTGGTTACGTGTGTTGTTCACGGCAAGTATGTGCTGACCCTCAAGGATGACTACTCCTGCTATCGCTGGGTTGTTTTTTCCCGCCGAAAGAGGGACGTATCCTCCAACATCCGTGTGTGGCACCTCGCGGCTGAGCGCGAGTGCGGTCACATCCTCCACCATTTTAGGCCTGACTGCGGTGGCGAGTACATGGGGGACACTACTCCCTATCTCGCCAGTCATGAGATCCGTAATGAGACGTCCGCGCCTGGGACACCGTAGCAGAACTGTATCTCCCAGCGCTGGAACCGCACCTTGGCCAATGCTGTCCGCACCATGCGTGGCGTGTCCGGTCTGTCTGAGGGCTTCTTCTTTGAGACCATGTCCTACATGACCTGGGTGTGTAACCGCGTTTCCCATGGTCCCCTTTTCCGCCAAACCACGCCGTACAATTTGTTACACGGTCAGCGGGCCGATCTCCAGCTTGCTCGTATCTGGAGGTGCGTCGCTAGCTTCTGGCTTGCCGAGGACCATCGGTATGGCAAGCTTGCCACCCGTGGTCGTCTCTGCATCTTCGTCAGTGTCTCGCGTCAGTCCAAGGCCTGGTGCTGTTGGAACCTGGTCCGGCATCACGTTCTCGACACCCGCAATGCCCTGCTCTTTGAGGACAATCTCCCTCCGACCTTCCTCGCGTCCGGTCCACCTCCTCTCTCTTTCCGGCGCTGTCATCTCGTGGGAGAGATCCTTGTCACGCCGTCGCTCCAGCTTCAGAGGCACAAGTCATCCCGCCTGCACCCACACCCCCGAAAGTGGATGGCCCGGATGCTCCTCCCTCACCGTCCACCTCGCCGCCCAGTTTCTCTGTCGACGATGCCGTGCGCCAGTCAGAGATGGAGTCCTTCACTGAGTCCTCAGCCCAGACTGACCCCTTCGCTGACCCCCTTCCAGCCTCCAATGCACCCAACCCCGTGGATCCGCCCATGTCTAGTGGCTCCCCAGCATTGGACCTGGCGCCTACCCCCGCCTTGCCACCTCGTCCTCACCGGGATCCCTCTCCTGGCACTGGCACCGCGGTGCACCAGGTCTACACCCATGCTCAAAGTGTCATTCTGCGGCCCCGTAAGCCGGCAACGTCCCCGGTTCTTCGCACCAGGGCTCCTCGTCTAGCATCTAGTATACCCGTCGACACATTCCTCACCTCACACTGTTGTGAGCGGTGATCCCAGCATCAAGGTCCTTGGCCTGACGACCCTTGGCCTCATTGCTCAGGACATTCATCCAAGCTCGGCCCTGGACTACGCTCTCATCTCCCAGGAGCATCACCGTGCGGTCTTCGCCACTCTGGCCCGGGCTCTTGCAGGACTTTGCACTATGCGTGTGCTAACGGCCGGCCTTCCCTACTGGCACCCGATCCACAGAGCCTACGTGAGGCGTGTGTCGCTCCAAACACAGACCAGTGGGAGGTTGCCTTTTGGGAGGAGCTCACTGCCATCAATGAGCACACAGTGTACGAGCTCGCGGAGCTTCTCCCTGGTCGTAAGGCCATAGGGGGAAAGTGGGTGTTTTGCCAAAAGTGGAAGCCAGATGGTACCCTGGACAAGTACAAGGTCCGGCTCATCGCCAAGGACTTCTCCAAGGTTGTTGGAGTTGACTACGACCAGGTCTTTACCCCAGTTGGCCGGTTCACCACTAGCCAGGCGCTCTTTAGCCTAGTCGCACATCATGGTTGGGAGCTCCACTTGATGGACGTGAGCAACGCCTTTC
The DNA here is from genome assembly GCA_023375785.1 of Penium margaritaceum. Lineage (NCBI taxonomy): Eukaryota > Viridiplantae > Streptophyta > Zygnematophyceae > Desmidiales > Peniaceae > Penium > Penium margaritaceum. Next base: position 62,026 of record SZWC01013783.1, read on the forward strand.
TTCACGGTTCTCTCAATGGTATGGAGCTCTACATGATCCAGCCCACTGGTTTTAAAGATGGGACGGGCCGAGTATGGCGATTGCGTAAGGCCTTGTATGGCCTCAAGCAATCTCCTCGGTACTGGAACATCAAGATCAGCCGTATCCTTTTGAAGGACGCATTTCTCCGCAGCACTACAGACCCGACACTCTTCATCACTCCTCCTCGGACTCCCTTTATGGTGATCCTTGTCTAGGTGGATGACCTCCTTATCGCATCTCCCGACCTTGCCGCTGTCGAGCAGGTGAAGGAGTTGCTGAAGGCAACCTACAACATGTGCGATCTCGGGCCGGCAGAAGTGTTTCTTCGCATGGAGATTGAGTGTGATCTCATGCGGGTACATCAGGCAGCGTATGTTCAGACGCTCGATGACCGCTTTGCCGATCTCCTGACCACAGTTCCCAGCGCCTCCACCCCGATAACCCTAGACGGGCAAGCAAACCTAAAGGCTACTCACGCCAGCACCTTGGGTGCAGCGGTGGACATCACGGTGTTCCTCCATGTCATCGGGTCACTCAAGTTTCTCGCCACCACCACACAGGCCGACATCGCCCGTGAATGTCCTCATCCAGTTCTCACAGACCCCAAATCAGTTGCACCTTGATGCAGTTGTCCACGTGTTGCGGAATGTGGTTTCCACCTCACGCCGAGGCCTCACATTCTGTCGGAAGCCGTCTATGGTAGCCGTAGGCTACACTGACAGCGATTGGGCATGGAGCCAAAATGGGAAGAGGCGCACTGGTTGGATATTTCTTATCGGAGGTACGGCAGTGTCATGGTACAGCGGGAAGCAAGGGTGTGTCACACGTAGTACAACAGAGGCAGAGTACGTGGCATTGGATGCTGGTGTATGTGAGAGTGTGTGTGGCTACGTTGTTTTTTGGGTGAGTTACGTCAGCCTGTGTCGTCCATAACTTTGCATTTTGACAACGAGAGTGCCGCCACGATTGCCAACAATGATGGTGTCCACCATGCACGCACCAAGTATATCAATGTTGAGTATCACTATGTGCGTTCCTTGTTACATGAGGGTAGCATTCACATTGTGTGGGTTGAGACTGTGAAGCAGTTGGTTGACTTCCACACCAAAGCGTTGAAGTGCAACTCGTTGAAGAAGGCTGTGAGTATAGTCGGATTACCCTGAATGCATGCAGTGTGACTCTTCCCCTGCATGGCTTGTTGTCGCTCATCCTCATTGCACATGTGATCCATCTCCTCTTGTTCTTCCATAGATTGTTGGGTCAGGGAGCATGGGGGAGCATTTATTCTGCACGCTCATGTACACTGATGCCTTTGGATCATGGAGGAGTGTTGTTTTTTTATTAGTACACTACCTCACTGACTCATACAGTGACCTCTCGGCTGGTGTACATGCTCTTGCAGATGACTGACAGGATGGACGCTGATGCCGACGGGGCGCTGTTCATTGGAGTGGACGTGTCCACCTAGCCAATGCCCTGACGGGTACGGCAGACCTCTTCATGAGGCGCGTGTTGGAGAGATATACGCGAGGGCAGTCATTACCGGTGTACCGGAGTCCCCCATTGTCAGGGGGCTTCCCCCCATTGACCTTGGAACTATGGCCAATGGTTCGTGATGCGAGGGAAAGAGGGCGGCGAGAGCCGAATGACGTGACCGAAGCAAACCCATCAAGGATGGAACTTCGGCCGCAGAACACGCCGACGCCGAATCGGACCCAAGCGGAGTGGATCAAACAATCACCAAGGTAAAAGCTTCCGGAAGGGAGCCCGGTGGGAGGGATTTTCTGCCTGGACCATCTTAAAAACCAGAAAAAAAAAGTGGACGTGTCGCTGTGAAGCCAAGCTTGTGGTTCTCCTCCTTGTGCTTCTGACACTGCACCCTCGCACAACCAGCTCCATCGGCTAGCTACCCTTGGCTGTCACGTCATCAGTAGTTGTAGTTGGCTCTCAAGAGCAGTGTAATCGGTGCCTGAGTTTGGGCAGCCGTAACTCCTCGTAGCTAGTTTTTTTTGCTGATTCTGACTGCACAAATGAGTTCGCAGCATGGTTATTTTGATATGGTCCAGGTTATAGGCAAAACGGACAACGTCCGTGTTTCGGGCTGTCTGGTGTTTGGCAGGTCTCACCTAGGAAAATTCTGCCAGATAAGATAATGCTAGGATCTTTCTTGTTGGCTGATTTTCCGAGTAACAAGCCTCACAGAGCTGAGGTGAAGCTAGAACTAGGAGGGGTCTCAGTTGGTTGCTCATTCTTGATTCCTCATCAGTCATTGCTCCATTCCAGCTGCGTTTTGGTGCTAACTCTAGCGTGCACACTTTTGAGTAACAAACAAGAGCTCTCAGACTTGGTCTCTAGTACAGCAGACTAAGGGGGCAGACTAAGCAACGAACATGGGTTCCCGCACGCTGCTTCGACAATTCCCCTGCCCCAACCTGCGCACTAACTGCTTCCTTTTCGAGAACATACAAGCAGCTTAAAAATCATAGACAATCCGCATCGTTCTGAATTTTTGAAATTGAATCACTTGGTCTCTTGAGGCATCAGAACATGTCTCTGAATGCCCCGGTATTGGTCAACTGGAGAAATGCAACCAGTAAGGGAACACATGGAAACATGCGGAAACATGTAACAGCACATGACTGTAGTTGTGAATTCCACAACAAGCATCAATGATTCTCTCGTGGCGCTGGTACAGACCACCGAGTGTCGACCAAAGTGAAGATCTCACATGTCACATACATCCATCGAACTTCAAGAAAATGTCATTCCAACACTGAAATGGCTGGAATCGCACACAACACCCCCACTAGCTGACAAAAAGTCACCAAAGACGATGTAGCCGCTGATCCGGTCGCCATAACACACTTTGTGTATCTCACCATTGTTAAAGAAGATATTAGAGTAGTCTCGGGCTCAATCATGTGGTGGTCACTCTGCATGCCCCCTCAAACGTTGACTTGACTTTAAGACCACACAACAACACTCCTCCTGGACTGATAGATAAAAAAAAAACATCTGAAGAACGCTACATGTGTTCTCATTGCTATGAAAATCGTACATCATGTTGTGGAAACAACATTGGTTCCCTCTGTAAAATTTGATGTAGACGAGGATACCTCAGAGAGTAGGAAAGAATGGGATTTTTGGCAGTCTGCCACTGGTGTATGAGTGAGTTCTGGACGTGGCAACATTTGAAGCTCCTTCTCTTTCTCTTGGATCCTCTTTTAGCCCCTTATCTTGCACCTGCAGAGCTTTGCATGTGCACGGGAAGAATTACACTCCGCCGTGACGCTTGTGGTGTTGTTGTTCCCAGCATCATGGGGATCCTGGGAATGTGCACTTCCCAAATAGTGGACATTGCGCACATGGGCCTGTTGTCTCAGTGCCTCCCACCATAGACAGGTCTGTTCGGACAACTGGTGTTGTAACGACATCTGCTTCTGCCATGTCAGCTAGCTCCTGCATTGTTCATTTGGTACTACAGCTAGACTTATGAAGAAACGCGAGCTAATGGGGCATCTGCAACCTATGGACCTGTCAATGCTGCAACTGACAGGACCACCTCCACCATTGTATGCCTTGCAATGTCGAGTGCGGTAAGCTGGGTGCCGTCGACTAGCCTCAACTGGATGATGAAGGTACCATCGGTGGTAACAGTGATTAAAGGGAGACTGGTACACACCTTCTAGCATGGGCGGAAGCATGGGACCGTCGCTGAGGAGAATGGGAGTACAGATGATAAATTGGGAGAAAACTTCACTCGTTATTCAAGTGTCAACATACAGGACCACTTGTCATGATGACACATCCTAGGCAACCCGAAGTCACCAAATAACATGCGGCTTTGTACGGGCCGCGAATGAGAGTATTTGCTTCAGTATCACGTAGCTTACATTCTCAGCTTGACGACATACCAAAAGTTAGATTATCTCGTGGAAAAACGATCACAATTAGGATGTTTGCAGAATTATTGCAGCATTTTGCCAACAACACCACCAGCGCGCATTATGGCGGCCCAAAGCGTCCTGCGCCCTAGGCCCTGCTTACACATCGGGATGCCATTCTAAGGCGTCCCAGGTCATCAATGAGCCTTTACTCATGGATCAATCAGATAATGAGGCACACTGTTTCTTAATTGAGTCTTTAACAGGTCAAGCCTTGGTCTTTGAGGAAAAACCCTGGCACCTACTTACCCTCAGATGTCCCACCTTTGGTCGAATGTAACTTTCTCAATTATTGATGGATGGACTCTCTTCTTGGACTGATCTTACATGTTTTCATGAATATTTCAGTCTATCATTTGAATGTGCGTTCAGAGAAGCCTCAAGTTGTCCCGGATACCACTGGCACCGTCTTGTTTGCAATTTTCTCCCATTTTGGAGCAAGTCGTCCGGGTCTCTCTTGGTTCTCTTGAAGGATGCTATTTACCCTGCCAGCTTCAATATTGTGGGAAAACCTCCACGATTTGTGAGCCAAATCATAGCCCTTCCATTTCACAAGGTGATTAAGGTGACCTTGGTCAAGGATGTCCTCCACCTCAAATTTTTGCATGCTCTTGATGACCACCAAAGGGGAAGGCTCAGAACTGCGGCCAGGAAAGTGGTTGAACGGATCATGGTAACACTTAAGCTTGGAAATGTAGAACATGTTGTAGGCCAGCATGGAAGGCAGAAGAGCCACCGCATCAACAAGGTTTTCCTCATTTCAACCACTACCTTCAAGAGACCAAGCCATTGGGGTTTCAACTTGTCCACACGTACCACATGTAGCTTGACGTGTAAGCTGTTGAGAAGCATGTGTTTGCCAAAATTAGATGTAAAATCTGTTTATTGGCGGTCCCCTTGCTGTTCCTGCTAATTGTATGCCCTCACTAATGCTTACCGCATTGTTGCGGTGCTTGAAGTTGCGTGCAGTTGATTCAAACACGGATAGAATTCTTACGACGTGGAAAAAAAGTGGTGTGAAAGTCACTTTCTCTTTCACCAACTTTTAGGGCACCTTGTTGGCGGAGGTTGACGTGGCTGAGTTGTATGCGAATTCAGCAACTGGCAGCTGCTGGTCCCATGTTTTCTCGTCCCGATCACCCAATGTACAGAGGAGTTGCTCTAGCATCTATGTGGTCCGTTCCCTCCATCCGTCAGTTTGTGATTGGAAGCTCCCTAACAGCTTCACCTTGCTGCCAAAGCACTCTGTGAGTTCCTGCCAGAACTTGCTGGTGAAGTGTCGGCCGCGGTCGCTCATAATGGACCACGGCACACCATGAGGAACATCACATGCTCGAGGAACAACCGAGCCATGCCCTCTGCACTTACCTTGTAATGCGACACAATGAAGTTCCTGAAGCTATCCTTGACCACTAACATGAAATTGTGACCTACCACTGTCTTGGGCAAGCAGTTGATTAAATTCCATGGAAATGTCCTTTAACAGCCGCTGTTTGGGATGGTCACGAGTTAGAGACCCAGATTCTTTGTCCTCCGTGCCTTGTGACCTTGGCACACGTCACAACTATGGCAACTATGGACGAACCCACCTTCAACAACATGGTGAGCCACCGAAAGAAACAAGCCAGCACTTTCAAGGCCTTCTCAGTAAAGGAATGGTTGTGAAAAAGCATGCAGTGGATGCCGTTTGCCAATTTTTCTCGTTCGACCATTGGAGAGTGGTTGAGAATCTTATCCGATTGCAAGTATTGGTTGCCTAGATTTTCCCAAGTGATATTGAGCTTTGTGTTGCTCCTTTTGGTTGAGTTTTCGGAAAGTTAGCGTCATCCAAACTTTGCGTGCTTGGTTGACAGAATCTGGTATCCGTCATGGATGACGGGATACTCCGTCATTAGTGGTCTGATTTCAGCTCCAGATTTCTCTGATTTTACCAACGGTTAATGGGAGGGACCAAGGGGAGTCTCAACTTTCATACCAAGCCTGAAAATGATATTGGTGTTGGAAAGGGTGCTTCTACGGGTCGCAGTTGAGGTGCCGGCCTGTTTCCATCCCTTGGAGGCACGGTTTGTGGCTCCTCTAAGGGTTCCTTGGATGGCTGTAGTAGGATCTCTTTTAATCCACTTGAAGCGTGCATAGAAGCGTTGGAAAATTTTTATCACTTGCTGAAAGTATCTAATATAGGCTTTTTCAGCTATTGAGCTAACCACCTCTGGCAGAGGAACCGCAAAACCAAAAATTTCACAAAGGTTTTTATACCTTCTTCCTTTACAGGCATGTGTCATGCACCCCAAATCTAATCAGGTATACACTTCACCTTCAAGAGTACTAATGTCTTAGCATTACATCTCAAGAATAGCTCAAGTCTTCAATACACAAAAGAGCATCAAGCAAGGATTAATTGATCAGCATGCAAGACAAGTTCTTTTATAGCTATCTGTCCAGTCGTATAACTCAAAAGCAGATTCCTTATAAGTGGCCCGACCCTACTACATCATCAATAGAATTACGCCTTGACACATAAGCATCCTAGTGCCAAGGTGACAGACCAACCATGTAGGTTCGAAGAAAATACGGACTTTCCTTCTCGTAAGCTTCCAATCCAACCAAGATGTGCATGAGGCCATGATCAAAAACCTGACATCTCACTTTGCCAAAACAACAAAATGGCCAAGTTAACCATTCACCCACATGGTGTACTCACAGGTTTTATCTTACATGAGACAGACCGTAGTTGAGTCATCCTACAACAGAGGTATGAGGTGCGTGGAGGTATGACCCTTGGAATCCAGAGATCATGCCTCCAAACGGGTCAGAGCATTCCTGATTCGTCCTACAACACTGAAGAATGGACAAACATATTCAACAAATCTATCTCTTGCAACTTTTATCAGTTGCCATCGTCATTCTTCATCACTTGTGTTGACCATGCCGATACCTTGCCTGTCAGCCTGGTGGAGATCCTTGTCCAGAGGCTTCGTAAGCATGTCAGCCTGATTCAGCTTGGTACCAACATACTCGAGCTGCACTGTCCCCTTGTGGACCAAGTCCCAATCATTGTGGTAGAGGATATTTATGTGCTTTGTACACTTGGACAGGTTTGGATTCACCATGTCAATTGTGCTCATGTTGTCAACCTTGATAACCGTTGCCGTTGCCTGTGGTGTCTTCATCTCAGATAGCAAGTTGCATAGCCACTGCATCTCTTTATACACCTCATCCAATGCAATGCACTCAACTTCAGCTGTTAACAGAGAGACACATTCTTGCTTGGGACTCACCCAAATGACAGCACCTCCATTTAGCATAAACATGAAACAAGAGGTGGATTCTCTCTTGTCTATATTGCCTCCAAAATCAGCGTCGGTGTAGCACATGAGACGGAGTGACATGGATCCAGCGAGGCCTCCAAACTGGAGTCCCACATTACTTGTCCCTTTTAGGTAGCACATGATGCGCTTCACAACTTGCCAGTGCAGCGGATCAGAATTGGTCATAAACCGGCTCACCTGCCCAACAGCATGGACTACATCTGGTCAGGTGACGACCATGGCATGCATCAAACTGCCGACTGCAGTCTGATATGGGATGTCCAGCATGTCCATTTTCTCTGCTTTGTTGGATGGGGACATGGAGGTGGACTGCTTGTACTCTGAGCTCATGGGTGTGTTGGCAGGCTTGCAATCTTCCATGTCGTAATGTTTGAGGATGGAGTCCATGTATTTGTTCTGGTTCAGGTTGATGGTACCTGCTGCTTTGTCATGCTCGATGGCATTTCTAAGGCAGAAGTCAATAGGACCCATGTCCTTCATCTCGAATCTGTTACTCAGCTGTCCTTTGAGATCATCTAGCAATCCCGTTAAAGAAGAGCATAGAATGAGGTCATCGACATGAAGACCAACATAGCCCCTTTGTCTCTCCCATGCACATACATGCTAGGGTCACCGTCGCAGTGTATAAGGACTCCTTAGCCATGAATGTATCCATATCCTGGTACCAAAGTCTTGGCGCTTGTTTAAGCCCAAAGAGCGTTTTCACCAATCCGTATACATTGCCCTCGGGAGCATCAACCCCCTCTAAAACCTCCACCAGCACCTCCTTTTCAAGTTTTTCGTAAAGAAAGGTTGTCTTGACATCCATCTGGTGGACCTCCATGTTCTTGGCAGAAGCAATGGTAAACATTGACCGGATGGAGGTGGAAATCAAAACATGAGCAAAGGTCTCATCGTACTCTCCACTGGGCCGTTGAGGGAACCCTTTTGGTATCACCTGAGCCTTGTACTTGTCTATCTCTTCATCATGTTTCCTCTTTAATTTAAGCACCCACTTGGACCCCACAACATGAGCCCTGGCAGGTCTGTCCACCAGCACCCATGTCTTATTCTCCTCAATGGAGCTCATTTTACTACAAATTGCTTCATCCCACTCAGTTTTTTCAGGCTAAGTGAGTGCCTCTGCTAAAGACGTTGGCTCTTCTTGAACCAGGAACGAATAGTTGAAGCCTGTCCATTCATCCCTACCTGCGTCGTAATGCTACAAAGGCACTTTGAGACGTGAACTGGTCCTTCGACCTGCTGGCTGCTACTGTTGATGTGGAGGCTGGAGGTCTGCTTTGTCGTTGATCATGAAAGAGGCATCCTCATTATGGTATGGAGGATCAAATATGTCAAACTCGAAGTCTAATTCCTCTGAGTCATCTTCAGCAACTCCTCTCCCAGTTGCAACACCCATGCTATGCTAATGTGCTGGTGCTTCGTCTCCCTCCTCAAGGAGAGTGAGACACTCTCCCTGTTTTGGAGTGTTCTCGAGTTTTAGAAGCTCTCTCTTACTCAAAGACCCTTTTTGGAAATTCATGTCTTTCCTGCGGATGACTTCCTTGGCTCCTTGGTCCCAAAGTGTATAAGCTCTGTGGACGGTGTCGTAGCTGATGAAATACACTTTTGTGCTCTTACATTGATCTTTTCAGGGTCCTCACCGACCTGGACCTTGGCTAAGCTGGTGCAACCGAGCACCTTGAGATGGAAGGCGACCAGCTTCCTTCCTAACCATGCTTCTTGAGGCGTCTTCAGCTGCTACATCTGCTTCTTCTTGCCTCTCCTTCTCGCAGGGTTGCTATAGGTGTGAGGTTCACAATATAGGTAGCCGCACACGCTACTTTAGCCCGGAACCTAGGAGGTAGCTTGGCGTCAAAGAGCATGCACCTTGTCATGTCCAGGAGGGGCTGGTTCATCCTCTCTCCGTACTCTCCCCTGCTGTCCGTCCAAAATACATTTACCTTCTTTCCACGCTGTCGCTCAACCATAGGGACAAAAGGTTTTCAGATTTTCCTTCACCTCACTTTTTATTTTTTAGGGGTATATCCAGACCTTATGGCTGTTGTCATCAATGCATGTAAGAAAACATTTGTTGCCTTTGTTGGATGGTATATGAAAGGGACCACACAGATCAGAGTGGATGAGGTCAAGGGGTCTGAGAGCACACGCACCATTACGCTTGAAGGGTTTCTTCTTGGCCTTGTGCTGAAGGCATGGCTCACAGAAGATCCCGGCTCCCTCCTCCTCATCACTTAGCTCCATCCCACGCACTAGCTTCTGATTTCCATGAGCACCAATGTGCGATGACCGATGTGCCTAAAGCGCTTGTGCCACAAATTCTCAGAGTATGTGTGCTGGGTAGAATGAACAGGTCCGGTGGCTACCTTTTGCTTCCGGATTTGTCACCAAATCTTTCACTACCACTGCTTCCGCTGCTCCAAATTGCCCTTTGTCATTAGAATCTATGTTGCTTCTCTCCTCACCATCACTCTCAGCCGAAGATTTAGCCTTTGATTTTGTCATCTTGGCCTGCAAGACGGATAGACCATCAATGCGACAACCTTCTTGGTAGAGTAGGATACAATGATGTCGTTGGTAGGGACTGTCACTGCTTCCTTCCCTGTAAAGACCACTTTCCTGCCGTAGTTACTTATCTTAGAGACGGAGAGTATGTTGGCTGTTAAGTTCACAATAGATAACCACAAGACTCCTACTCATGCTGTAACGTCCTCGTCCTCAACTCCCTGCATGTCATCCTGAGCCATGCAGTTCACCAAGTTAGTGTTGTGATATGAGTCGTCACCTTCTGTTTGTACATCTTACTATGACCACTCGGTCGTGTCCATGCTCGTGCACATCCCTGATGCGAACCCAACTGGCGTCGGAGCACCAACAGGTGGTGGCTCCACTCACCATCAGTTGCGAGACAGCTGCCACGACGTCCCGGGTGCTTGCTTGGGTACTGTACAATTTTTCTGCAGTCATTAGAGTTTTCTTGGTAGATTGGCTCTTGAGCCCGATTTGTATATTTTGCATTGTCTGTCCACAGTTCTGGACTTGTGGGTGTGGTTAGCCACAGTGTCCGACTCAAGATTCTGCATCTCTAGGTTCAGACGGTGTTGCGTTTGGATGCCTGTGCGTAGAGTTACGGCCAAAACAGTGATTTAGGGACGGTTTTAGGACATCCTGACATTGTCGCTTGCGTCACCCACCGTGCGCTATGGCAGATATTTATGCTGTGTGCTTTCCAGTTGTCATCTCTCTCTATATTACTAAGCTATTGGAGCTTATGAGACTCTGCACGTCCTGTCTCCCCCTCTCCATTCATCCCTGTCTTCTCCCTCCTTCTTGGGTATCCTGCACTCCCGAGCCCAGTGTCCACCATTGCAATAGTTAGAGGCAGTTTCCTTGGCACTTTGGACCCATTCCACTGTTGCTAGTGCTATGGTTTCCCTTGTATCCAGAGGAGGAGGTATTATGGAAGGTGCCACTGCTCCATGAGGCAAAGGCCACCATGTTTGCTTCACTACTGCTACGGCACATCGCTTCATTCCGGACGTACTCCGAGACGGTGGTGTAGGAAAAGTGCTCTTCAGTCCACCCTCCAATCGATGTGAACATGGGACCCCAACTGACCTACGGTGTCATCAGAAAAATCATGGCCTGCATATCGGATTTCAGGTCCTACCCCATGCCAGTGGCTTGTTGGAAGAGCGTCTCAAACTTCTGCATAAATGCAGAGACATCCTCCCCTTTTACCAAGCCTCATGCTGATGAGTTTTTGTAGAATGAAGAGACGGTTGGCAAGTGAAGAGGACTGAAATGCCTTGCCTAGTTTTGTGTATGCTTCAGTTGCCACTGTACAACTGCTGATGTGTGAAAGGACTGAGGGTTTCATGGAGGACATAAGAACAGTGAGAGTCTTCTTGTTGTACTTGACCTATTTTACAAAGTCATCACCCTCCTCCTTTGGTGTTGGGATGCTTCCATCAAAATATCCTAGCAAGTCTCTAATCATCTATGAAGATTTCAAATTGCAACTTCCAGAGAGAAAACCCCTCTCCATCAAACTTTAGGATGGAAGAATGGCTCCGTGGTTTCCCCGTCCCTGTCATCCCTACAACTACAACTACTATAGCTGCTTCACATATGGTTGATGCCTATGCACCTGTGTTTGAGGCCGCTGTAGGCTGTTGGTGAGAAGAGACAACTTCTTTCCCTGTTCATTGTGGCTGTTGTGAGTAGACGTAGGCTGATGTAGGCTCATGTAGGCTGATGTCAGCTCCCAAGGTGGACTGGTGAAGATGTGTTATACTTCCTTCCTGCTAATGTTGACCTGGAAACAGAGCATTTGGGTGAGAGAAAAGGTGCTCTCACTGCTTGTGATTAGCGGTTGTGTGCATGATAATTCTCTAACCAGAGGCGTAGGCCCATAACCCTTTGTTAGCTATAGAGCTAACCACCTTTGACAACGAAGCCGCAAAATTAAAAGATCATAAATGTTTTCACACTTTCTTCTTTTGTAGGCATGTGTCATGCACCCCAAACTTAAGCAGGCATACACTTCACCTTCAAGAGTACTAACACCTTAGCATAACATTTCCAGAAGAGCTCAAGTCATCAATATGCAAGATTCTTTTCAAAGCTTTATGTTTAGTCCTAAAACTCAGAAGTCCTGAGACAAAGTCCTGAGAATTGGTCTGACTCTGCCACATCACCAATAAACTTGCACTGTGGGCTTGACACATAAGCATCCTAGTGCCAAGGTGTCAGACCAACCATGTAGCTTCCAAGAAGCTGGGAACCTTCTTTCTTGGAAGCCTCCATAACAACCAAGATGTGCATGGGATCATGATGGAAAACATGACCTCTCACATGGCGGAATCTAAACATGGCCAAGTTAACCATTCACTCACATGGTGTACTCACAAGTCATATCTCACATGAGATAGAACATAGTTGAGCTATCCTACAATGGATTCAGGGGTCATGCCTTCACAAGGGGTAGAGAATTCCGGACACATCCTCCAACACTGAGCAAGGGACAAAAATTTTCAACAATCTCACTGTTATAGCTCATAGTAATCTCATCTGCATCCATTCCGAGATCCAGAAGTTGCATTCTTCGAAAATTTCCCTCACTTAGTATGCAACGACCCAACGCACATGCATCCATTGGAATCTCTTTGCCTAATTGCCATGGAAACTTAAAGATCAGGGCATTCCAAGAGAACATGCCTAAGAAAGGGTTATGGGCCCACGCTCCTGATAAACCTTCCAGTACATCACAAGTTATGCAACACATGGGGGTGTTCTCCGGATGAGTTTTCCATTGCAGTTTTAAAATCGTTATAGCTGAAGCACAATATGGCACAGAATGTGGATTCCCGCCCATGCTAGAAGGTTCATCGGTGGCCCTAGATTTGGCCTGTGGTGGTGGTAATGTAGGATCCACCTCATAAACAAGGAAATTTGTTAGCTTATGAAAGACACTGGGGTTTAAGATGAATATTCATCAAACACAGAGAAAGTAGCATTTGTTAAGAAGAACACGGAGGAGCTGATGCTCCTCATGTTTTCCCTGCGTGAACATGAATGGGGCTACATCCAGGACTTTAATTTGGCAGCCAAAGCCACGAATATTGTTCTCTATTCACCAATCAATATTGCTTGCAAACCAAATTTCTACAGTGAAGCGAATCTTGACTGTGTGAAGATCAGAGAGGGTGAAGATTTCATCCCTGTCATGCAACTGATTGGGACTCTTGCCTCAAAATGCAAAAATGCTACATCTGTATGTCAACCTTTAAGGTTGACATGCAGATGTAGGAAATGATTCTTCTTAGTTTGAGCCCTCTCATCACTAATTTGGAAGGTTGGAAGGAGGAGCAAGTCACCTATGCTGCAGTACCTGAGGTGCACTGTTGAAGTGGTGGTTAGGCCTCTTGGTTCTCATAAGCCCTTGTCACCAAAAGACAAGGTGGCAACAACAGCGGGGGAAGGCGATGTGGCGGAAAGTAGAGTGGAAAGAAGGGTGCAAAGAAGGGTGTGTGCTACAACCGTGGCAAGGAGGACAATTGGACTTAGGAATTTTGGGAGGAGGCCAAGTCCGGTAGCAAAGGCGCCTAAGACAAGAAGGCTCTCCTCAAGGGCAACAGAAATCACTACCTCGAGGGGGCCAACCATTGATGCCTTGACTCAAGTGTGGAGGAACATATGTGAGTTGAGGAGGTGGGACTCATCAAATTCACCAAGTGTGCAAAGTCCATGGTGTTTTTCAATGAGAAGGTTGAACCAGGAGCCAGCCAACATAGTGGAGATAACACATGTGGAGGTTGTGGTGTTGGTAAAAGGGATGGCATGTTATCCAAAATATGGAACATTCCCCCCATCTGGCTAATACCTTGAGTGTAAGCCGCTTGAAAAATAAAAGTTATTGGGTGTACTTCATCCAGAAAGGTGCAGTGGTACAGACGAACAACGGCAGCAAGGTCATGCTAAAGGCGAAACGCGAGCACGGTCTTGACTTCATGGAGGGGGAGCAGGTCACAGTTGTGGCACCGGCAGCAGGGATACTTGTTTCTCATAGTTGTGAAGGAGATGTTGACATGTGATATGGTTCACAAACTCAACATCACCAGTGGAGCAGATACCACAGCAGATGTCATACAACATGAGCGCCATTGATCTGACCAAGAACAAATAGTTTCACGCCCGCACCAAGCACATTGACTTGCGGTGCCACTACATCTGTGAGCTTGTGGCAAAGCAGGTGGTGCAGATCAAATTCTGCCCTTCAAGTACAAAAAGCACCACTTTCAGCAGCAAAGGGGACAGTGCGGACTAGTGCAATTTTCATTCTCACAAAGTGGGAGAATGATGGATATGAGGGTTCCAGAAAGTGACAAAAATGGGTTGCTCAAAAAAATTCTGACACAAAAGATGCATAGAGGATGTTTCAGAGGTTGTAGCGCACCTTACGGAACTCAATTCGGAGTCCGTTTGAGTGGATATGGATTTTCAAAGTTTGGAGATCATGGGTCGGGTTCAAATGGCGACCTAAGATGGCAAGCACTATTGACCAGGATGGCCATTTATGGTCAATCATCCAACAAACAGACACCAGTAGAATTGTGTACACCTGAAGTCCACACACAAAGGAAGGTTCTTGGTAGTTTAAATAGGATCAAGTCATAGTTTCCTCACACCATCTCTTCTCCTCAGAGCCATTGTGTGACATGTCTTTGTTTATGTAAAGAAGCTTTGTGGAAATCACAATTAGGAATGTATATCATGAAGCTTTTGTTCTGAAAGCCTCACTCTCTAGTTTTCAGTAAATATGACATAGTATGTGCAAGAACACAGAAATGGCTACAAATCACTACAAAATTGTTTAGTGTGGACTGGTTATGGAATCTTGGGGTATAAAAGAGTCATACCCACCAGCGAGCTACAGATCCCCGGTGGCTCGCAATGACAGCTTCACTGTACCTCGCGAGACAGGATAGCTGATGATTGACTGCAAGTTAGACAGGTTTGTCGAACAAAGAAGAGGGTCCTTTTACGCTCCTCGTGTGCACACGAACAGTGCAAAAATACTGAATAATAAACAAAAAGAAAAAGGCTCGGTTGGATGCTGCCGATTAAGTTCAATTGAATCTACTGTCCATGGACCATCGATTTGAGATAATTGATGGTCCACGATCATCTTCAGCCTCTTCGTGACTTCCTTTGCCACGAGGTCAAACAGGAAACAGGTTGGTTTTTGGAAACGAACCTTATGAGAGACACTCTACATAAATTCAAATGTCCACTTGTGTTCGATTTGTTTCGTCTATCATGTACAGTTCAAAATACATCCCCACAATACATTTTCAATGCTTGGGAGGGGGAATGGGAGATTAGGATTCAATTGCCTTCTCAGAACATCTCAATGTGTACACTTCTGTACATTTTGCAGTGTTATCCACATACACTGCCATGTACAAGCCCCCAATACAATATTGCCGTAAGGGGGGGAGGGGGGAATTGGACCACCATCCTACCGTGAAAGTGCAAAGTGAATTGGGTCAATGTATGGGAAAGTGTAAGGTGCAATGGTTGAACACGGAACACAGTTGTATTAATTGCAACAAATATCGTAGAAAGTACAACTGATGTGCGTGAACATTAGTGCACTGAAAGACAGGTACACAGATACACTTTTCAATACACGCCCTCAATTGTGTTCTCTGGTTTTGGGGGCTGGGGATCTGATCTAAATCGTGGAGCATACACTTTTGTACACCTTGTGGCACCCAGCAGATACACACCACCATTCAAACCACCGATACAGAGATATGGGGTGGAGGGGAGGGCATTCGGTAGGTTCAACGTCAACCTGCCCCCCAAAGCTCAAAAGTGTATCGGCTGGATGTCTCTGAGGATGTATAGGAGGGATGAAGTGAAATGTACACCAGTGTATCTTGTGGAGAGAAATATCATGGAACTGATAAATACATGTTTGAACATATAGACTCATGTTGCA
This sequence comes from Penium margaritaceum, assembly GCA_023375785.1. Lineage (NCBI taxonomy): Eukaryota > Viridiplantae > Streptophyta > Zygnematophyceae > Desmidiales > Peniaceae > Penium > Penium margaritaceum. Next base: position 77,829 of record SZWC01013783.1, read on the forward strand.
GATACAGTCCCAGATACACATCCCGGACATAATACACAATATCGGGGGGAGGGGGTGAGCAAGGATTCAAACTCAAACAGTGTCCCAGTATGTACACACCTATACACTTTGTAATGCACGCCAGCTACAAAGTCCCATACAGTTCCTCAATCGATCTAAGATATGGGAATGAGGAGCCGGTCTCATAGAATTCAAACCCATAAATGTACACTTTGGAAAACCCCACTATACCCAGCATATACACACCACCATTCAATCCACCAATACACTTTTGATATGGGAGGAGGAGAGGAGGGGGGGGGGGGGG
>SZWC01013784.1:9014-19623 GCA_023375785.1 Penium margaritaceum
ACACACTGGCACACACACTCGCACACACACTCGCACACACACTCGCACACACACTCGCACACACACTCGCACACACACTCGCACACACACTCGCACACACACTCGCACACACACTTGCACACACACAGCCTTTCCACTGCGTGCGCCACGGCAGGATTGAAAGATGTAAAACTCTTCGTCAACCATTGCCAAGTTTTTTATAGCCATACGTGCCCTAGAGCAAGCAGCGGGCAGTGCATGTGCATGTGTATGTGTATGCGTGTATGTGCGCATGTGTGTGTATGTGCGCAACGCACACAGCTAAGTGCAAAAATGGAGGGGCAGGACGCAGGAGGCGGGCGGGAGAGGGGATGGGGGGGAGGGAGGGGGACGGGGACAGGTGCAGCGGCAAAGTGCGAGCCGCCGTTCCAGGCAGTCGAAGAGGGAGGCAGCGACAGGACCGCACAAGCCACTCACGCAAGTGTGAGGGGTCGTCGGAGGCAAACGTGGTCACGTTCAGCTCCGCCAGTCGCCGCGCACACTTGTCCCTCGTCTTGGACAGCGCTGCCAGGGCTGCGTCGGGGTACCGCTTGCGCCACTCCCGCAGCACCAACGTGCCCAGCACTCCGGGCCCCACCACCAGCAAATCCTTGCTGCCGCCGCCGCCGCCGCCGCCGCTGTCCGTGCCCTCGCTGGCTTTCGTCATGGCAACGCCGCCGCCGTCGTCGGCGGTGCCCGCGACTGGAGCCGCCGGCGCGGATTCGGGCGCCGGCGAGGGGGACGCCATGGTGGTGGCGAGGGAGGAATTGTGGAGAGAGGGGGGCAGGGAAGCGAAGTGTGGGAGCGGCAGCTACACCATGCCCCCAGGGCGGATGGACGGCGACGTGCGGTGGAAGGTCGGTGCAGGCAGTGCAATGCGAGACGCCACAGGAAGGCGAGTACGGCGCTTAGACGATGCTGGGGGGTGGGGCGGTTCCCACTCCACTCAGTGTTGCGGGCTGCCGCCGTGTTCGGATTTGGTGGTGGTGCGGCCTAGGCAGGGGTCTTAGGCCATCACTGGTAGGCTGGAAAACTGAGGGCTTTTCGGCCGGGGCGAAATAGCCAGCATATCCATGTTCCCGAAGGGCGGACCCTCCCATATCCAAGAGCGAAAATTTTGGTTCCCCATATCCAGTACTTTAACATATAAGAACGAGGTATCCGCCTCCCTCGCCATGCTCGATCAGCGACATGCGTCGCTGATCGAGCATCGCGGGGGAGGTGATGCTACACGCACGATCGCGAAGGGCGGCGGACACGTCATCGCCCCAACCCCCCCCCCCCCCCACCCCCATTCCACCTGTAACTCCTCGAGACTGCGGGATCCTCGCTCGCTGTGTCACTAATTATGCGACCGATGTCCCTCTAATTATCCTCCTGATCCGATATATCAAAGAAAGATTACATGTGTTCTAATATCAATATAGTCTTGACAAATTTTCAACTGTGGTCCCATGGCTACAGAACCACCATGTCAGAATGAAAACATTTAAGGACTCTTCTCTCACAAAACCTCACGTTGAAGAACCAAAAAATAGGAACATTGTCCAGAATAAAGCAAAACATTGCTAAAGCATAACATAAACCTATTTCATTATAAAAAACTCACTGAAAACCGTAATGTATGAATGAAATTAAACTACTGTGTATAATATATGATTTATAGCGTAACATTCAAACATAAACCTGAGAAAATGCGTGGAAGCTTCCTAGCAACACAGCCGCTGACTAGGCGTCAGTGCCCGGTCAGACGGCGACGACAGTCACAGGTCGTGCACATGACGGCAAGGGTTTGGCTAGGAGACACAAGACAATGTGTCAGAATTCTTCAATATCATATGCAGAGAGAAAGAACAAATGACAGGTCCAAGGCATAAATACTTGCCGCGGCGCACGGCGGGTGTCGCACGCGGTAGTCCAAGAGCTGTCCTAAAACCGGCCCAAAACTACTGTTTTGGTCGTAACTCTGCGCACACATGTCAGAATGCTACGCCGTCTGAACCTAGACGTGCAGAATCAAAGAAGGACGCTACGAGTGGTCACATGCATGCATCCATAATCATACGGTGGAAATACAATGCAAAAACATGCAAATGGAGCTCATGGCCAGTCCGCCGAAAGACGCCTGCAAGCTGCAAAAAAGACAACAGAGAGTCTCGGCAACATCTGGGGCTCTGGAACGGTAGTCGGCCAGCTCCAAGCCGGTAGTCCACCGCCAGTCGTCGCACCGGTGTCACCAGGGCCCGCCTCAGGGATCTGCATGAGTATGGACACGGCCGAGTGGTCTCAATAAACTGTACACGAACGTCACAAATCACGACACTCCCCCATGACCCGATGGTACGCATGTCCATACACGTGCAGCACTGGTACAAACACAATAGTGAGTGACACAAACGGATGAGGCACAGACGCATATCCCACACTCAACCACCTTTAGGCATGGGGCGAAGCCCAACAGAACGAATGGCCACTAGGAACTTTGCGCGAGCTAGTGCCTTCGTCAAGAAATCAGCACGCTGCATGTCAGTGCCAACCCACATGACGGAGATCACGCGTTGCTCCACCAGATCACGAATGAAGTGATGCTCAACCGCAATGTGCTTTGTGCGAGCATGAAAGACACCGGAGTTCTCTGCAATGGCAAGAGCACTCTGGTTTTCGCAACGCATCATAATGGCGGGTACTGACTGCCCAAGCTCAAGAAACAAGCGCTACAGCCATACTGTCTCAGCAGCCCCTGCGCCTAAAGCCACATACTCTGCCTCCGACAAACTACGTGCGATGCAACCCTGCTTCCCGCTTCGCCAAGACAGAGCGGTACCACCGAGCAGAAAACACGTAGACAGTACGGCTGCGCTCATCTAGGCTCCAAGCCCAGTCACTGTCAGTGTAGCCGTCAAGGACCACCAAACACTGTCGACAAAAACAGAGTCCGACGTACGGCGTGGAGACCATGACCGCACCACTCGTACAGCCGCATGAAGGGCTCTTGCACGTGGAGCCTACAAAAAGTGAGCGAGGAGGTTGCCGGCGAACGCGATGTCAGGACGCATGGTAGTGGCCAGGTACATCAGAGATCCGATGAGACGGAGGTACAAGGTCACGCCCACTGTTTCCCCTAGTTGTGTAGGATCATCCACCTTCAGGGCATCCTGCCCATCGGGTGTGAGAGGTGTGGAAGCGGAGGGCACTGCACCGAGGAGATCGCTAAAGCGCTCCCCCACGACTCGTGCGTATCGGGCCTGATGCAACAACAGTGTCCGATGTCTGCGATCTCGCACGATCTCCATACCAAGAAACACCGATGCAAGACCGAGGTCCTTCATCATGTAGGCAGTCTGCAGGACAGCCTTGGCCTCCTTCACGGCCTCCAGGGACGGAGACGCGATCAGAAGGTCATCGACATAGACCAGGATGGCGGTGAATCGCTCGAGTGTCGGTAGGATGAACAGAGAGGGGTTGTGCCTCACTCTGTACGTATCCTGCACGAGTCAAAGTGCCGGTGATCTCCCGGTTCCAACACCGCGGAGACTGCTTGAGGCCGTACAAGGACTTGCGCAAGCGCCAGACCTTGTCACCGTCCTCAAAGCCCGGTGGCTGAGCCACGTAAATCTCCTCATCCAGAGAGCCATGGAGGAACGCATTGTTCACATCCATCTGGTACAGTTCCCAATCATGCTGAGCCACTACAACGAAGAGAGATCGAGCTGAGGTCATGCGGCTGACAGGGGCAAAAGTGTCGATGTAATCGACTCCCTCAATCTGAGAGTACCCCTTGACGACCAAGCGGGCCTTGTAGCATTCCAGTGAGCCATCCGGCTTCACCTTCTTACAAAAGACCCACTTGACCTGAATAGCCTTCTTCCCAGGAGGAAGGTCGACAAGCTCGTAGACTCTGTGCTCTCGGATAGTGCAAAGCTCATCCTCGCAGGCAGCACGCCAAGCGACAGCATCGTGTGATGAGAGAGCCTCCCTCAATGTGTCTGGGTCAGGCGCCATAGAGAGAGAAATCTGCGTGGCAAGTGCACACGCCTCAGTGCCGGGCCTGACGACCACGAGATCAGTTGCTGCATCACAGGCGATATGGAACTCGCGAGTGACAAGGTCGTGCCCTACGAGGCAAGCTGGATGTACCTCTGTGAGCTCAGTGCGGATACTCAGGCCTAGGGCATTTGTGCCAGGGTCACCACTCGCGATGCTGCGAGAGGAGCGCCTGGGTTCGGGGCCCGACGCTCGCTGAGCTCCGGAGTCTAGTGGTCGAAGACGGCCACCGGGCTCACGGGAGTAACCTGAGGTCAAAGGACGCACCTCAGGCTCAAGGACGGATGCGACCGCAACTGGTTAGGGCTGAGATGAGGCAGCCGGAGACGCCGTGCGAGGAGATGCGTGTGTGGGGAACACGGGGCTGGGTGTGACAGCTGGAGTAGGCAAGACTAGACCTGACACTGAGGCAGGAGTACCAGCCGACGTAGGAATGGGAGTGGGCGAGGCTGGATCAGATACAGAAATACGGGTGCTTGCAGACGCAGGTGCTGGTGCAGAAGGAGACGTGGGAACAGAGGTACATGTGGGGTGTGAAACAGGCTGGACAGGCAAGATCTGTGGACCAACGGCAATGATCGCCGGATCATCAAGGGTCGGAGACCGAGAGGGGGCTCGAGCGGACACATCCAAATGATGAGGGATGCTCGCTAGCGTGGAAGTCTCCCCCATGCGCCGAGAACCCTCACAGGAAGGAACATGGGTGGCGGAGAGTGCTGTGATCGAAGTCAAGTCACGGTAGGTGAGCGACTTGAAAAACAGTGCGTCGCGGGACTCAATGACACGGCGACGAGTAGGGTCCCAGAAGCGCCAGGCCTTCGACCGTGGGGAAATGCCTATGAAGACACACAAGCGGCCCCGAAGTGAGACCTTGGACCCCTACTGGTCCTCGGTGTACCACACGGAGGCCAGGGAGCCCCAGACGCGAGCGAGACGAAGGTCAGCACGGTGTCCAAACCAGAGCTTGTACGGTGTGGTATGGTCCGGAAGCGGACCGTGCGGGAGGCGGTTCCAGACCCAAGTCATGTAGGCGTAACCCTCAAAGACAAAAGACTTCGGGAGACCGCACTCAGACCGCATGGCGCGAACCGCATCCTCCATGGTGCGGTTCCAGCGCTCACATACACCGTTCTGCTGGGGGGTAGCAGGAGCAGAGACCTGGTGAAAAATGCCGTGCTCACCAAAGAAGGAGTCCATCTCGCCAAGGAACTCGCCGCCCTGATCCGAGCGGAAGGTATGTAGCGTGTGGCGGGACTGACGCTCAGCCATCACTAGCCAGAGTTGAACCACAAGGGCGGCGTCGCTCTTCTGACGCAGGCTGTAGACCAACCGCATCCGGGTGAAGTCGTCAGTAAGAGTCAGAATAAACCGGCCCCTCTCGGACAGGGACTCGATCGGGAGAGGGCCGAGAAGGTCTGAGTGAACCAGCTCAAGAGGTCGAAGCGCTCTGGAACGAGAGTCAGGGTAGGTACACTGGTGCATCTTCCCCTGAGCGCAAAAAAGACAGTCAGTCTTGGGTGGCTTCTCGAAAGAAGCCACGTCAAGACCGAGATCGGGCTGTGTCCGAATGAGCTTTGACATAGTGTCGGAGCCCACGTGACACAGACGTCGATGAAGCAACCTCTGGTGTTCCAGAGATAGAACACCAGTGACAAAGACACGACCGGAGGAAGAGGAAGAGTAAGGGGAGGAGGGCCGAGCGATGCGATATAGATCATTTATGACTGAAGCACGCAAGACAACACTGCGGGTGTCAGTAGCAGTCACAGTCACTGGGTTAACGGCATGCTCCACAGAGAGATCCATCAAGGTGCAGGCACACACAGAAAGCAAGTTTAGCTCAAGATCAGGCACAAACAGAGTTTTGGAAAGGTACAAGGGGCGAGAAGGACCATCGAAGCATACAACCCCAACACCATGGACTGGCAAGGACTGACCAGACCCTATACGAACGGAACAGACAGACATGACAGGACCGAGAACAACAAAGTCACTACGACGGCACGTCATGTGATGGGTGGCACCAGAATCGATGATCCAAGTGCAATCGGAGTCACGGCTGGTGGACGTCACTTTACAACGAGCAACGGAACACTCGGCATCAGAGGGACGCTGAGCCGTCAGTGGGGATGAACGACACACAACACAAAGATGAGACTCATGAATCCACTCGGTGCAGTCAGGCCCATCATCATCACATGCAGACTGTGCTCCCCCACACGCGTCGTCGCGAGCAACGGGAACGGACGAACAAGTAGTCTGTGAACTAACCGACGATGACAACACACTCGCACCTCCTTCAAAGTGGAGCGCCAGAAGGTGGCGAAGCTTGGCGATGGTGCTGTCGCGCGGGTCCGAATCGCTGCTGCACGCCAGTGAGGAGTCAGGAACAGCTGCAGTCGTGGTTGCCGCGCGTCCGGAGGAGGATGCGGGTGACGTGCCAGACGTGGAACGGAGAGCATGAGCAGCCTTGAGCCCACGAGTGATCCGCGCCCAGTCAAGCGGCTGCTGGCACTCGGTGTAGCGATGAGCGCCTCCACAGTTGTAGTAGTGCACAAAATGACCACTGCTACCACTGGATGATGACTGCTGCTGACCTGATCCACGCTTCCTATTATTCTTCTTACCCTGGGCGGCTGTTGCAACGCCCTGTGTCTGCATGGGTGTAGACGGGATTGAAGAGGAAGAAGAAGATAAGGATGTGATGGAGGAGGAAGAGGGTGACTGCAGGAGGGAAGATGGTGGTGAGGCGATGGCTGCTACAGCTAGGGAAGTCTCCTGATGGGCTACAGCTGCCTCACGGGCTGAGGTCACCTGAAGGAAGAGCTGATGCGCCCAAGGAAGCACCTGTAGAGTGGCTGAGAAGGGCTCGAGAACAGCGCCGCTGTACCGTGTGAAGATGTTGGTGTACTCGAGGAGAACTCCGAGTATAATTGTATGAAGTGCCCACAGCTGTGTGCCTCCTGAGATCCCCAAGCGTGTGTAGATGCGCATGGCGCGTCGCCAGTAATCCGCTGTAGGCTCCGCAGGCCCCTGACGGAGCGAATGGAAAGCACGAATGTGTGATGCACGAGTGGCGTGCGTCTCTGCGGCTTGCAGGGATAAGGCCAGATCCCAACCTCCACAGGGACCGGCGCCGGTTCATGTGCTGGCCTCGCCAAGGATAGGGCAGAAGTCGACGACGGGCTCGCGTGGCATGGCGTAGAGGAGTCCGCGCATGGCTCGGGCTGCTGTCAGTACCTATGCTGGGTCTGTAGGCTGGTACGGGCTGTGGTAGTAAGGCCACACTCCCTCAGAAGTAGCCCACACCTAAAACAGGATCTCTCAGCAGTCAAAGCCATCCTCACTAATGTACCGTAGAGGTGGTGCCTCAAAATCCTTGGGCTACTCCTACGTGGGGAGAGCAACCACAGGCCGAGTAGGACAAGAGACGGGAAAGACTCTTGGAAGAGGATGGTCACCGGGGTAGTCAGGTGACGATCGTATCGGGAAAACCGGAGGAGATCGGGTGCCCGTCTGCAGCTGACGGAGGCACTCTTGAAGAACTCGAATCTCCTGAGCCGGGGAATCATCCATAATGCCTGGCATGAGTGGCTCATCATCAAGGAGGTCAGCAGGTGGTGGGACAGGTCGAGCGCCTGTCACAGCTGCCTGAGCCGATTGCTGGGTAGAGACCGCGACGCCGGCAGATCCCTCAGAAGCCCGCTGAGGAGTCGTGGACTGAGCATGAAGAAGCTCAGTGAGCGTGCGGATAGAGTCAGTCTGCTCTCTCTAGAGGCGACGCATCTCATCCTGCTGGCTTTGCAGGTCCTCAATGGCCTGCGAGCGTGGACTCAGTACACCAGACGAAGAGGAGGAGGGGTCGCCTGGTCCCTTCTCCTTGTTGTCGGACAGGCTCATGTCGCCGCTGAGTATGGGGAGACAGGTCAAAATTGTCGGATTTCAAAACCGTCAGTGTTTCTCAAGGAGTTGAGACGCTGGCAACTTTTGACTGTCCGGCCAAAAACATGGCTAAGTATGGTGCTGACGTCAGTAGGTGGTTGCTGACGTCAGCATGACCTGATGACGTCAGCAAACAAAACTGCTGATGTCAGCTCGCCTCCCCTCCCTTTTTTTCTTTCTTACTCGTGACTCTACGCGCGTGTATTGCCGCTGCGCGGCGGCTACGTAGAAGCTGCGCAGCAGCTTCCGCTCGGCTGCTGCTGCAGCTGTGCTATTTGCAGCAGCAGCAGCTGTGTAGCTGCGTATGCAGCGCTAGCAGCAGTAGCGCAGCCGCCGCTGCTGCTGCTGCGCACTACGACTGCTGCTCGCTGCCGCCACCGCGCGCTGCTGTTGCTGCCATTGCTGCGCTGCTGGTGCTGTTACTACTGCCCTGCTATTGCTGCCACGGCTGCCGCTGCTGCTGCTGCACTACTGTTGCCGCCGCTACTGCTGTGGTGCTGCTGCTGCCGCTGCTGCTACGCTGTTTCTGCTGCCGCTTTGACTGCGTTGCTGCTGCTGCCGCTACTGTTGCGCTGCTGCTACTGCCACTGCTACTACGCTGCTGCTCCCCTCGCTGCTCCTGCTGTTGCCAATGCGGCTGTGGATGGCGGCTGCGCTTACTTCAGTTGCCACGCAGCGCTGTTGCTGCTGGTTCACTACTGCTGCTGCTGCCTCTCCTGCTGCTGCTGCTGGCACGGTGGCAACAGCGTTGCTGTGATCTCACGTGGTGGGTGAGGGCTGCGCCGACGGCAACCCATTGTTTTCGACTGGCCCGAAAGAATCTGTTGCAGCAGTGACTCTCACTGTTGTTGCTCTGTTGCGTCTTTGCTGCGAGCTCAGTGAGAACTGTCTCACTACTCTGATCCCATGATAAAATGCGTGGAAGCTTCCTAGCAACACAGTCGCTGACTAGGTGTCAGTACCTGGTCAGACGGTGACGAAAGTCACAGGTCGTGCACACAACGGCAAGGGTTTGGCTAGGAGACACAAGACAAAGTGTCAGAATGCTTCAATAGCATATGCAGAGAGAAATAACAAATGACAGGTCCAAGGCATAAATACCTGCCGCGGCGCACGGCGGGTGTCTCACGCGGTAGTCCAAGAGCTGTCCTAAAACCGGCGCAAAACCACTGTTTTGGCCGTAACTCTGCACACACATGTCGGAATGCTACGCCGTCTAAACCTAGACGTGTACAATCAAAAGACGAACACTACGATTGGTCACATGCATGCATCCATCATCAGACGGTGGACATACAATGCAAAAACATGCAAATAGGGCTCATGGCCAGTCCACCGAAAGACGCTTGCAAGCTACAAAAAAGACAGCAGAGAGTCCCGGCATCATCTCGGGCTCTGGAACGGGAGTCGGCTAGCGCCAAGCCAGTAGTCCACCGCCAGTTGTCGCACCAGTGTCACCAAGGCCTGCCTCAGGGATGTGCATGACTATGGACACGGCCGAGTGGTCACAGTAAACTGTACACAACAAAACCTGTTGATTTTTAAAAATAGTAAGTTGTTTGAATATTATGAAATGATCTATTCCCTTTTATCAATAGGAATGTACGTAACAACATCTGTCTACATATTGGTGAAGTGATGTAATCCATTTAACAATATTCAAAAAGATACAAGGAAATGATATCAATTAGAATGAAATGTATAGTAAAATAATGATGTACATAAACATAAAGATACATGTTTACATAATTCGTGTTATTCATATACATGTACATACATAAACATATACATGTACATGTACATGTATATGTATATGTATACGTATATGTATATGTATATGTATATGTATAAGTATATGTATATGTATATGTATATGTATATGTATATGTATATGTATATGTATATGTATATGTATATGTATATGTCTATGTATATGTATATGTATATGTATATGTATATGTATATGTATATGTATATGTATATGTATATGTATATGTATATGTATATGTATATGTATATGTATATGTGTATGTATATGTATATGTATATGTACATATATATGTATATGTGTATGTATATGTATATGTATATGTATATGTATATGTATATGTATATGTATATGTACATGTATATGTATATGTATATTTATATGTATATGTTTATGTATATGTATATGTATATGTACATGTATATGTATATGTAAATGTATATGTATATTTATATGTATATGTATATATATGTATATGTATATGTATATGTATATGTATATGTATATGTATATGTATATGTATATGTATATGTATATATATATGTATATGTATATGTATATGGATACGTATATGTATATGCATATGTATATGTATATGTATATGTATATGTATATGTATATGTATATGTATATGTATATGTATATGTACATGTATATGTATATACATATGTATATGTATATGTATATGTATATGTGTATGTATATGTGTATGTATATGTATATGTATGTGTATATGTATCTATATGTGTATATGTATGTGTATGTGCATATGTACATGTATATGTATATGTATATGTATATGTATATGTATATGTATATGTACATGTATATGTATAT
>SZWC01013785.1:59910-73381 GCA_023375785.1 Penium margaritaceum
GGTTGGAAGTTGGGTTGGAAGTTGGGTTGGAAGTTGGGTTGGAAGTTGGGTTGGAATTTGGGTTGGAAGTTGGGTTGGATGTTGGGATGGAAGATGGCATGGAAGTTGGGTTTGAAGTTGGGATGGAAGTGGGGAGGGAAGTTGGGTTACAAGTTGTGTTGGAGGTTGGGTTGGAAGTTGGGCTGGAAGTTGGGTTGGACGTTGGGTTGGAAGTTGAATTAGACGTTGGGATGAAAGTTGGGTTGGAAGTTGGGTTGGAAGTTGGGTTGGATGTTGGGTTGGAAGTTGGGTTGGATGCTGGGTTGGAAGTTGGTTGGAAGTTGGGATGGAAGTTGGGATGGAAGTTGGCTTGGAAGTTGGGTTGGAATTTGGGTTGGAAGTTGGGTTGGATGTTGGGCTGGAAGTTGGGTTGGATGATGGGAGGGAAGTTGGGATGGAAGTTGGATTTGAAGTGTGGATGGAAGTTGGGATGGATGTTGGGTTGGAATTTGGGTTGGAAGTTGGGTTGGAAGTTGGGTTGGAAGTTGGGTTGACCGTTGGGTTAGAATTTGAGTTGGACGTTGGGTTCAAAGTTGGGTTGGAAGTTGGGTTGGAAGTTGGATTGGAAGTTGGGTTGGAAGTTGGATTGAATGCTGGGTTGGAAGCTGGGTTGGATGCTGGGTTGGAAGTTGGGTTGGAAGTTGGGTTCGAACTTGGGTTGGAAGTTGGGTTGGAAGTTGGGATGGAAGTTGGCATGGAAGTTGTGTTGGAAGTTGGGTTGGAAGTTGGGTTGGCAGTTGGGTTAGAATTTGAGTTGGACGTTGGGTTCAAAGTTGGGTTGGAAGTTGGGTTGGAAGTTGGATTGGAAGTTGGGTTGGAAGTTGGATTGAATGCTGGGTTGGAAGCTGGGTTGGATGCTGGGTTGGAAGTTGGGTTGGAAGTTGGGTTCGAACTTGGGTTGGAAGTTGGGTTGGAAGTTGGGATGGAAGTTGGCATGGAAGTTGTGTTGGAAGTTGGGTTGGAAGTTGGGTTGGCAGTTGGGTTAGAATTTGAGTTGGACGTTGGGTTCAAAGTTGGGTTGGAAGTTGGGTTGGAAGTTGGATTGGAAGTTGGGTTGGAAGTTGGATTGAATGCTGGGTTGGAAGCTGGGTTGGATGCTGGGTTGGAAGTTGGGTTGGAAGTTGGGTTCGAACTTGGGTTGGAAGTTGGGTTGGAAGTTGGGATGGAAGTTGGCATGGAAGTTGTGTTGGAAGTTGGGTTGGAAGTTGGGTTGGCAGTTGGGTTAGAATTTGAGTTGGACGTTGGGTTCAAAGTTGGGTTGGAAGTTGGGTTGGAAGTTGGATTGGAAGTTGGGTTGGAAGTTGGATTGAATGCTGGGTTGGAAGCTGGGTTGGATGCTGGGTTGGAAGTTGGGTTGGAAGTTGGGTTCGAACTTGGGTTGGAAGTTGGGTTGGAAGTTGGGATGGAAGTTGGCATGGAAGTTGTGTTGGAAGTTGGGTTGGAAGTTGGGTTGGCAGTTGGGTTAGAATTTGAGTTGGACGTTGGGTTCAAAGTTGGGTTGGAAGTTGGGTTGGAAGTTGGATTGGAAGTTGGGTTGGAAGTTGGATTGAATGCTGGGTTGGAAGCTGGGTTGGATGCTGGGTTGGAAGTTGGGTTGGAAGTTGGGTTCGAACTTGGGTTGGAAGTTGGGTTGGAAGTTGGGATGGAAGTTGGCATGGAAGTTGTGTTGGAAGTTGGGTTGGAAGTTGGGTTGGCAGTTGGGTTAGAATTTGAGTTGGACGTTGGGTTCAAAGTTGGGTTGGAAGTTGGGTTGGAAGTTGGATTGGAAGTTGGGTTGGAAGTTGGATTGAATGCTGGGTTGGAAGCTGGGTTGGATGCTGGGTTGGAAGTTGGGTTGGAAGTTGGGTTCGAACTTGGGTTGGAAGTTGGGTTGGAAGTTGGGATGGAAGTTGGCATGGAAGTTGTGTTGGAAGTTGGGTTGGAAGTTGGGTTGGCAGTTGGGTTAGAATTTGAGTTGGACGTTGGGTTCAAAGTTGGGTTGGAAGTTGGGTTGGAAGTTGGATTGGAAGTTGGGTTGGAAGTTGGATTGAATGCTGGGTTGGAAGCTGGGTTGGATGCTGGGTTGGAAGTTGGGTTGGAAGTTGGGTTCGAACTTGGGTTGGAAGTTGGGTTGGAAGTTGGGATGGAAGTTGGCATGGAAGTTGTGTTGGAAGTTGGGTTGGAAGTTGGGTTGGCAGTTGGGTTAGAATTTGAGTTGGACGTTGGGTTCAAAGTTGGGTTGGAAGTTGGGTTGGAAGTTGGATTGGAAGTTGGGTTGGAAGTTGGATTGAATGCTGGGTTGGAAGCTGGGTTGGATGCTGGGTTGGAAGTTGGGTTGGAAGTTGGGTTCGAATTTGGGTTGGAAGTGTCAGAAATGAAGCCTTGACAAGAGAGGAAAATGTAAAACCTCACTCTCAATAACGGTTCAAGTCCTCCGACGGAGCCACCTTGACTAAACGGCTCTCCGGTCAGACGACCGTTCGGACCCTTCAGTCAAGTCATCCCCTAATAAAGTGACACCTGTCACCCGCGTCCGGCTAGCGGAAAGAAGCTGTTGCCTTGCTAATTTGTCCTGTTCTGTCCTTTTATACCGAGGATGTTCATTCCCTCGAGTTAACCAGAACAGTTCTGTTCATCCTGTTCCCCTTTGGTTCCGCGGCTTCCCCGCCGTGTCTTCGCTCTGCTCGCCCCTCGCACTTCCTGTCTTTGCCAGCCCCTCTCAACGCTTCGTTCCGTCACTCTCGCTCCTTCGCTCAGCTCTCACTCTCCGCCAAACATCACTTACCGCATCAGCACTCTCTCTCACATCAATCTGTCTACCTCGACTGCCTCGTGTCTCAACTTCTATCAGCCCCGCGACTAACTCCTCGGACCGCTTTCGCTTACGTCACTCTGCTGACGTACGCTTGGATGTCCTGCAGCTTCTGCTTGCTTTTGCTGCCGGTGCTCTTGTGCCTGCATTCTTTTGACATGGTATCAGAGCATCAGGCAACATCACCTGGTACCTTGGAATCGCGTCATCACTCTGCCGCCATCGCTTCCCCAACGCTTCTGCTCACATTCCTCTGTCGCCGCTACCATCACCTCGCGCCTCTCCGCTTCGTCCGCAGCTGACATCAGCAGCTCTGCCTGATGAGTTCTCTACGCTGAAGAAACGCCTCGTCATCCTAAGAAGGTCCTGCGCCCATTTCCGCGCCCGTGGCTAACAATTGGTGACGTGTCGCCCACATCAGCCACAAGCAACTCTCGAACCGCCGCCTGCCGTCAACTACCAAGAAGCTTCCTGCCGTCTGCCATCCACTGCTCCTCATCACATCCGCCTCCGCCAGCATCTCCTCCTCCTTCATCTCGTCTCATCAATTCCATCTGCTTCTCCCTCACTGTCATCCTCTGTCTGCCTACGTCCATAATCTCGTGCCGCATTCTTGCACCATCCTCTCGCGCTGTCACCAGCAGCAGTAACGGCCACCGTCAGGATATCAGACACCACCAGTCTTCCTGCTCCCACTGCGAGCCAACTGGGGAACAAGCCGTCACTCTTGTGACATCAGCGGATCAGTGTCTCTGCCTGTCACGTGACTGCTTCCGCTGCAACCGCCGTCCTCTCGTTTCCGGGACATCGGACACCACCAGTCTTCCTGCCCGTTGGTCTCGGGCCAACTGGGGAACAAGCCGTCACTCTCCCTACAAGCAGATCACTTGGTTACCTCATCTCACCGCCATCCTCTCCTTGCCGCCATCTCCATCTTTCGCCTCCATCACACGCGCATCCTCCTTCCCCTCTCCACGGCCTCATCATCTGCCCTCAGCATCTCCGCTCCCGCCTCCTTCCTCAAGTCTTAGCTGCATCAGGCTCCTTCCAGCCACCTTCTGTCATCTGCATCTTTTGCGCCGCCTCCTCCTCCATCTCAACTGCGAACCGCCCTCAGTATCATCCGCGCCGCCTCCTCATCAGCTCTCGTCATCAGCGCACGTGGTTCCGCCCCTGCGCCCACTCAGCCATCCGTCCTCTCCGCCATCATCAATTCTTCCGCTTCAGCTTCTGCTCGGCACACGGATCCACCCGGTCGCATCGCCTGCTTCGCGACGACCTGCGCCCACGCCGAACCCTTCCGCAGCGCACGCGGTTTGCCCCTGCGCCCACTCCATCATCATCAGCTCTCGCCTCAGCAATCATCATCAGCATCTGTGATCGGAACAAGGACCTGCACGAGCTAGCTGTCCGTTTCCGCAATAGCCTGCACCCACGCCAGTAGCAGATTTCTCGCGGCGCGTTGGCACTTGCCTTCCCCTTGCCGCATCCTACTCCGCTACTTCAATCGCGCACGAGGTCTCGTCCCTGCGCCCACTCCACTGTCCATCGTTCCTCCGCCATCATCCGCTTCCGCTTCGCTCGGCACACGGATCCGCCCGGTCGCATCACCTGTTTCGTGACGACCTGCGCCCACGCGGAAAACATCAGAAGCACAGGTGGTTTCGCCCCCGCGCCCACTTACTCGTCAGCCACCTCCTCCTCCTCCCGATCGTTTGAATATCATGAGCCCGGCACAAGGATCCGTCCTGTCACATCGCCCGCTCTACGACGACCTGCACCCACTTATTCATCTGCTTTCTCCGTTTTCTTCCGCTCTGTTCTGGATCTCGCTCTTCCCGCAGTACAACAGTCCGCCCCGACGCATCGCCATCAACCCTCCTACAAAGACTGACTTGCCTCATCTTCCTGCTTCTCTCCTTCCCCCTTTCCATCAACACTCCTCCTCCTCCATGGAAGAGGAACGACGCACCATTCTGCTATACAATGAAGTCGCCTCCCTCACTGACAACATTTCTCCACTCTGCTTTGCACCCGATGGGAGTCATAACTTTGAGCGATGGTGCCGCCAACTCCGGTGTGAAATCGCCACACTGGACATATACGACTACAATCTCTTTGATGTGCTACAAAATGTTGGAAGCAGAGAAGCCCGTAGAACTGCACGTGGAAAAAGGGAGTACGGCATTGCCCAAACTCAACTACGAGGACTTCTTTACATGAGCACATACGACGAATTCCACCCTATCATTTCAGCACATCGTCATCAGGCTTTCTTCCGGACAATACAAGCTCTCAGGGACTACTGCTCAAGCAGCGGAGCAGAATCCCCTGACCCTCGTCCGGCTGCTCTTGACCCTCCCCCATATAGTGAACTCCTGGAGGAACGACGATTCCAGCTGCAACCCTTCATCAGAGATCACAGGAGAATGGAGGAAGAAGCAGAACTTCGAGCCATCGAAGAACGGCCTCGCACTCCCCAATCTCCCACATCCTCTAATGGGATGGAATATTGGGAGTGCTACTACCCCTGATCTTCCCCTGCTCGCTTCTCTCTTGTCAAGCTTCAAGGGGGGTGTCAGAAATGAAGCCTTGAGAAGAGAGGAAAATGTTAAACCTCGCTCTCAATAACGGTTCAAGTCCTCCGACGGAGCCACCTTGACTAAACGGCTCTCTTGTCAGACGACCGTTCGGACCCGTCAGTCAAGTCATCCCCTAATAAAGTGACACCTGTCACCCGCGTCCGGCTAGCGGAAAGAAGCCGTTGCCTTGCTCATTTGTCCTGTTCTGTCATTTTATACCGAGGATGTTCATTCCCTTGAGTTAACCAGAACAGTTCTGCTCATCCTGTTCCCCTTTGTTTCCGCGGCTTCCCCGCCGTGTCTTCGCTCTGCTCACCCCTCGCACTCCCTGTCTTCACCAGCCCCTCTCAACGCTTCGCTCCGTCACTCTCGCTCCTTCGCTCAGCTCTCACTCTCCGCCAAACATCACTTACCGCATCAGCACTCTCTCTCACATCAATCTGTCTACCTCGGCTGCCTCGCGTCTCAACTTCTATCAGCCTCCGCGACTAACTCCTCGGACCGCTTTTGCTTACGTCACTCTGCTAACGTACGCTTGGATATCCTGCAGCTTCTGCTTGCTTCTGCTGCCGCTGCTCTCGTGCCTACATTCTTCTGACAGGAAGTTGGGTTGGAAGTTGGATTGGAAGTTGGGTTGGATGTTGGGTTGGAAGTTGGGTTGGAAGTTGGGTTTGAAGTTGGGATGGAAGTTGGGATGGAAGTTGGGTTGAAAGTTGGGTTGGACGTTGGATTGGAAGTTGGGTTGGAAGTTAGGTTGGACGTTGGGTTGGAAGTTGAGTTGGAAGTTGGCTTGAAAGTTGGGTTGGAAGTTGGGTTGAAAGTTGAGTTGGCAGCTGGGTTGTATGCTGGGTTGGAAGTTGGGCTGGAAGTTGGGCTGGAAGTTGGGTTGGAAGTTGGGTTGGAAGTTGAGTTGGAAGTTGGGTCGGAAGTTGGGTTGGAGGTTGGGTTGGAAGTTGGGTTGAAAGTTGGGTTGGCAGCTGGGTTGTATGCTGGGTTGGAAGTTGGGTTGGAAGTTGGGTTGAAAGTTGGGTTGGCAGCTGGGTTGTATGCTGGGTTGGAAGTTGGGTTGGAAGTTGGGTTGGAAGCTGGGTTGGAAGTTGGGTTTGAAGTTGGGATGGAAGTTGGGTTTGAAGTTGGGATGGAAGTTGGGATGGAAGTTGAGTTGGAAGTTGGGTCGGAAGTTGGGTTGGAAGTTGGGTTGGAAGTTGGGTTGGAAGTTTGGTTGGAAGTTTGGTTGGAAGTTGGATTGGAACTTGGGTTGGAAGTTGGGTTGAAAGTTGGGTTGGAAGTTGGGTTGAAATCTGGGTAGAAACTTGGGCTGGAAGTTGGGTTGCATGTTGGGTTAAAAGTTGGGTTGGAAGTTGGATTGAAAGTTGGGTTGGAAGTTGGGTTGGAAGTTGGGTTGGAAGTTTGATTCCAAGTAGGGTTAAACGTTGGGTTGGAAGTTGGGATGGAAGTTGGGATGAAGGTTGGGTTGGAAGTTGGGTTGGAAGTTGGGTTGGAAGTTGGGTTGGAAGTTGGGATGGAAGTTGGGATGGAAGTTGGGTTGAAAGTTGGGCTGGAAGTTGGGTTAGAAGCTGGGTTGGACGTTGGGTTGAAAGTTGGGTTGGAAGCTGGGTTCAATGCTGGGTTGGAAGTTGGATTGGACGTTGGGATGGAAGTTGGATTGGAAGTTGGGATGGAAGTTGAGTTGGAAGTTGGATTGAAAGTTGGGTTGGAAGGTGCGTTGGATGCTGGGTTGGAAGTTGGGTTGGCAGTTGGGTTGGAAGTTGGGTTCAAAGCTGGGTTGGAAGTTGGGTTCGAAATTGGGTTGGAAGTTGGGATGGAAATTGGGATGG
The DNA here is from genome assembly GCA_023375785.1 of Penium margaritaceum. NCBI lineage: Eukaryota > Viridiplantae > Streptophyta > Zygnematophyceae > Desmidiales > Peniaceae > Penium > Penium margaritaceum. Next base: position 67,161 of record SZWC01013785.1, read on the forward strand.
AAGTTGGGTTGGAAGCTGGATTGGAAGTTGTGTTGGATGTTGGGTTGGAAGTTGGGATGAAAGTTGGGTTGGAAGCTGGGTTCAATGCTGGGTTGGAAGTTGGATTGGACGTTGGGATGGAAGTTGGATTGGAAGTTGGGATGGAAGTTGAGTTGGAAGTTGGATTGAAAGTTGGGTTGGAAGGTGCGTTGGATGCTGGGTTGGAAGTTGGGTTGGCAGTTGGGTTGGAAGTTGGGTTCAAAGCTGGGTTGGAAGTTGGGTTCGAAATTGGGTTGGAAGTTGGGATGGAAATTGGGATGGAAGTTGGGTTGGAAGCTGGATTGGAAGTTGTGTTGGATGTTGGGTTGGAAGTTGGGATGAAAGTTGGGTTGGAAGCTGGGTTCAATGCTGGGTTGGAAGTTGGATTGGACGTTGGGATGGAAGTTGGATTGGAAGTTGGGATGGAAGTTGAGTTGGAAGTTGGATTGAAAGTTGGGTTGGAAGGTGCGTTGGATGCTGGGTTGGAAGTTGGGTTGGCAGTTGGGTTGGAAGTTGGGTTGAAAGTTGGGTTGGAAGCTGGGTTGGGTGCTTGGTTTGAATTCGGGCTGGAAGTTGGGTTGGAAGTTGAATTGGAAGTTGGGATGGAAGTTGGGTTGGAAGTTGGACTGGAAGTTGGGTTGGAAATTGGGTTGGAAGTAGGGTTGGAAGTTGGGTTGGAAGTTGGGTTAGAAGCTGGGTTGGAAGTTGGGTTGGAAGTTGGGTTTGAAGTTGGGTTGAAAGTTGGGTTGGAAGCTGGGTTAGAAGCCTGGTTGGAAGTTGGGTTGGAAGTTGGGTTGGAAGTTAGGTTGGAAGTTGTTTTGGAAGTTGGGTTGGAAGTTGGGTTGGAAGTTGGGTTGGAAGTTGGGTTGGAAGTTGGGTTGGATGTTGGGATGGAAGTTGTGATGGAAGTTGGGTTTGAAGTTAAGATGGAAGTTGGGATGGAAGTTGGGTTCGAAGTTGGGTTGGGTGTGGGTTGGGAGTTGGGTTGGAAGTTGGGTTGGACGTTGGGTTGGAAGTTGAGTTGGAAGTTGGGTTGGAAATTGGATTGGAAGTAGGGTTGGAAGTTGGGTTGGAAGTTGGGTTGGAAGTTGGATTGGAAGTTGGGTTGGAAGTTGGGTTGGAAGTTGAGTTGGAAGTTGGGTTGAAAGTTGCGTTGGAAGTTGCGTTGGAAGTTGGGTTGGAAGTTGGGTTGGATGCTGGGCTGGAAGTTGGGTTGGAAGTTGGGTTGGAAGTTGAGTTGGAAGTTGGGTTGGACGTTGGGTTGGAAGTTGAGTTGGAAGTTGGGTTGGACGTTGGGTTGGAAGTTGGGTTGGAAGTTGGGTTGAAAGTTGGGTTGGAAGTTGGGTTGGAAGTTGGGTTGGAAGTTGGGTTGGAAGTTGGGTTGGAAGTTGGGTTGGAAGTTGGGTTGGAAGTTGGGTTGGAAGTTGGGTTGGATGTTGGGATGGAAGTTGTGATGGAAGTTGGGTTTGAAGTTGAGATGGAAGTTGGGATGGAAGTTGGGTTGGAAGTTGGGTTGGGTGTGGGTTGGAAGTTGGGTTGGAGGTTGGGTTGGACGTTAGGTTGGAAGTTGAGTTTGAAGTTGGGTTGGAAATTGGGTTGGAAGTAGGGATGGAAGTTGGGTTGGAAGTTGGGTTGGAAGTTGGATTGGAAGTTGGGTTGGAATTTGGGTTGAAGTTGGGTTGGAAGCTGGGTTAGAAGCTGGGTTTGAAGTTGGGTTGGACGTTGGGTTGGAAGTTGGGTTGGAAGTTGGGTTGGAAGTTGGGTTGGAAGTTGGGTTGGAAGTTGGGTTGGAAGTTGGCTTGGAAGTTGGGTTGGAAGTTGGCTTGGAAGTTGGGTTGGAAGTTGGCTTGGAAGTTGGGTTGGAAGTTGGCTTGGAAGTTGGGTTGGAAGTTGGCTTGGAAGTTGGGTTGGAAGTTGGCTTGGAAGTTGGGTTGGAAGTTGGCTTGGAAGTTGGGTTGGAAGTTGGCTTGGAAGTTGGGTTGGAAGTTGGCTTGGAAGTTGGGTTGGAAGTTGGCTTGGAAGTTGGGTTGGAAGTTGGCTTGGAAGTTGGGTTGGAAGTTGGCTTGGAAGTTGGGTTGGAAGTTGGCTTGGAAGTTGGGTTGGAAGTTGGCTTGGAAGTTGGGTTGGAAGTTGGCTTGGAAGTTGGGTTGGAAGTTGGCTTGGAAGTTGGGTTGGAAGTTGGCTTGGAAGTTGGGTTGGAAGTTGGCTTGGAAGTTGGGTTGGAAGTTGGCTTGGAAGTTGGGTTGGAAGTTGGCTTGGAAGTTGGGTTGGAAGTTGGCTTGGAAGTTGGGTTGGAAGTTGGCTTGGAAGTTGGGTTGGAAGTTGGCTTGGAAGTTGGGTTGGAAGTTGGCTTGGAAGTTGGGTTGGAAGTTGGCTTGGAAGTTGGGTTGGAAGTTGGCTTGGAAGTTGGGTTGGAAGTTGGCTTGGAAGTTGGGTTGGAAGTTGGCTTGGAAGTTGGGTTGGAAGTTGGCTTGGAAGTTGGGTTGGAAGTTGGCTTGGAAGTTGGGTTGGAAGTTGGCTTGGAAGTTGGGTTGGAAGTTGGCTTGGAAGTTGGGTTGGAAGTTGGCTTGGAAGTTGGGTTGGAAGTTGGCTTGGAAGTTGGGTTGGAAGTTGGCTTGGAAGTTGGGTTGGAAGTTGGCTTGGAAGTTGGGTTGGAAGTTGGCTTGGAAGTTGGGTTGGAAGTTGGCTTGGAAGTTGGGTTGGAAGTTGGCTTGGAAGTTGGGTTGGAAGTTGGCTTGGAAGTTGGGTTGGAAGTTGGCTTGGAAGTTGGGTTGGAAGTTGGCTTGGAAGTTGGGTTGGAAGTTGGCTTGGAAGTTGGGTTGGAAGTTGGCTTGGAAGTTGGGTTGGAAGTTGGCTTGGAAGTTGGGTTGGAAGTTGGCTTGGAAGTTGGGTTGGAAGTTGGCTTGGAAGTTGGGTTGGAAGTTGGCTTGGAAGTTGGGTTGGAAGTTGGCTTGGAAGTTGGGTTGGAAGTTGGCTTGGAAGTTGGGTTGGAAGTTGGCTTGGAAGTTGGGTTGGAAGTTGGCTTGGAAGTTGGGTTGGAAGTTGGCTTGGAAGTTGGGTTGGAAGTTGGCTTGGAAGTTGGGTTGGAAGTTGGCTTGGAAGTTGGGTTGGAAGTTGGCTTGGAAGTTGGGTTGGAAGTTGGCTTGGAAGTTGGGTTGGAAGTTGGCTTGGAAGTTGGGTTGGAAGTTGGCTTGGAAGTTGGGTTGGAAGTTGGCTTGGAAGTTGGGTTGGAAGTTGGCTTGGAAGTTGGGTTGGAAGTTGGCTTGGAAGTTGGGTTGGAAGTTGGCTTGGAAGTTGGGTTGGAAGTTGGCTTGGAAGTTGGGTTGGAAGTTGGCTTGGAAGTTGGGTTGGAAGTTGGCTTGGAAGTTGGGTTGGAAGTTGGCTTGGAAGTTGGGTTGGAAGTTGGCTTGGAAGTTGGGTTGGAAGTTGGCTTGGAAGTTGGGTTGGAAGTTGGCTTGGAAGTTGGGTTGGAAGTTGGCTTGGAAGTTGGGTTGGAAGTTGGCTTGGAAGTTGGGTTGGAAGTTGGCTTGGAAGTTGGGTTGGAAGTTGGCTTGGAAGTTGGGTTGGAAGTTGGCTTGGAAGTTGGGTTGGAAGTTGGCTTGGAAGTTGGGTTGGAAGTTGGCTTGGAAGTTGGGTTGGAAGTTGGCTTGGAAGTTGGGTTGGAAGTTGGCTTGGAAGTTGGGTTGGAAGTTGGCTTGGAAGTTGGGTTGGAAGTTGGCTTGGAAGTTGGGTTGGAAGTTGGCTTGGAAGTTGGGTTGGAAGTTGGCTTGGAAGTTGGGTTGGAAGTTGGCTTGGAAGTTGGGTTGGAAGTTGGCTTGGAAGTTGGGTTGGAAGTTGGCTTGGAAGTTGGGTTGGAAGTTGGCTTGGAAGTTGGGTTGGAAGTTGGCTTGGAAGTTGGGTTGGAAGTTGGCTTGGAAGTTGGGTTGGAAGTTGGCTTGGAAGTTGGGTTGGAAGTTGGCTTGGAAGTTGGGTTGGAAGTTGGCTTGGAAGTTGGGTTGGAAGTTGGCTTGGAAGTTGGGTTGGAAGTTGGCTTGGAAGTTGGGTTGGAAGTTGGCTTGGAAGTTGGGTTGGAAGTTGGCTTGGAAGTTGGGTTGGAAGTTGGCTTGGAAGTTGGGTTGGAAGTTGGCTTGGAAGTTGGGTTGGAAGTTGGCTTGGAAGTTGGGTTGGAAGTTGGCTTGGAAGTTGGGTTGGAAGTTGGCTTGGAAGTTGGGTTGGAAGTTGGCTTGGAAGTTGGGTTGGAAGTTGGCTTGGAAGTTGGGTTGGAAGTTGGCTTGGAAGTTGGGTTGGAAGTTGGCTTGGAAGTTGGGTTGGAAGTTGGCTTGGAAGTTGGGTTGGAAGTTGGCTTGGAAGTTGGGTTGGAAGTTGGCTTGGAAGTTGGGTTGGAAGTTGGCTTGGAAGTTGGGTTGGAAGTTGGCTTGGAAGTTGGGTTGGAAGTTGGCTTGGAAGTTGGGTTGGAAGTTGGCTTGGAAGTTGGGTTGGAAGTTGGCTTGGAAGTTGGGTTGGAAGTTGGCTTGGAAGTTGGGTTGGAAGTTGGCTTGGAAGTTGGGTTGGAAGTTGGCTTGGAAGTTGGGTTGGAAGTTGGCTTGGAAGTTGGGTTGGAAGTTGGCTTGGAAGTTGGGTTGGAAGTTGGCTTGGAAGTTGGGTTGGAAGTTGGCTTGGAAGTTGGGTTGGAAGTTGGCTTGGAAGTTGGGTTGGAAGTTGGCTTGGAAGTTGGGTTGGAAGTTGGCTTGGAAGTTGGGTTGGAAGTTGGCTTGGAAGTTGGGTTGGAAGTTGGCTTGGAAGTTGGGTTGGAAGTTGGCTTGGAAGTTGGGTTGGAAGTTGGCTTGGAAGTTGGGTTGGAAGTTGGCTTGGAAGTTGGGTTGGAAGTTGGCTTGGAAGTTGGGTTGGAAGTTGGCTTGGAAGTTGGGTTGGAAGTTGGCTTGGAAGTTGGGTTGGAAGTTGGCTTGGAAGTTGGGTTGGAAGTTGGCTTGGAAGTTGGGTTGGAAGTTGGCTTGGAAGTTGGGTTGGAAGTTGGCTTGGAAGTTGGGTTGGAAGTTGGCTTGGAAGTTGGGTTGGAAGTTGGCTTGGAAGTTGGGTTGGAAGTTGGCTTGGAAGTTGGGTTGGAAGTTGGCTTGGAAGTTGGGTTGGAAGTTGGCTTGGAAGTTGGGTTGGAAGTTGGCTTGGAAGTTGGGTTGGAAGTTGGCTTGGAAGTTGGGTTGGAAGTTGGCTTGGAAGTTGGGTTGGAAGTTGGCTTGGAAGTTGGGTTGGAAGTTGGCTTGGAAGTTGGGTTGGAAGTTGGCTTGGAAGTTGGGTTGGAAGTTGGCTTGGAAGTTGGGTTGGAAGTTGGCTTGGAAGTTGGGTTGGAAGTTGGCTTGGAAGTTGGGTTGGAAGTTGGCTTGGAAGTTGGGTTGGAAGTTGGCTTGGAAGTTGGGTTGGAAGTTGGCTTGGAAGTTGGGTTGGAAGTTGGCTTGGAAGTTGGGTTGGAAGTTGGCTTGGAAGTTGGGTTGGAAGTTGGAATGGAAGTTTGGTTGGAAGTTGGGTTGGAAGTCGGGTTGGAAGTTGGGTTGGAAGCTGGGTTAGAAGCTGGGTTGGAAGTTGGGTTGGAAGTTGGGTTGGAAGTTTGGTTGGAAATTGTGTTGGAAGTTGGGTTGGAAGTTGGGTTGGAAGTTGGGTTGGAAGTTGGGTTGGAAGTTGGTTTGGATGTTGGGATGGAAGTTGGGATGGAAGTTGGGTTTGATGTTGGGATGGAAGTTGGGATGGAATTTGGGTTGGAAGTTGGGTTGGACGTTGGGTTAGAAGTTGGGTTGGAACTAGGCATATGTCACTGACCATGACCAAAGAATTTCAATATGGTTGGTCAACGTTCACAACCCATAACACGAGTCACAAATGGTCAGAGGGGGAAACAATGGTTTCAGAATATACGTTTTCAACTAGCAAGTACAACGACCTTCAATATGTAGTAGCACGGTGTGGCTACCATGCACAATGACCGACCAAAGTCGGCATATGAACTGCCTTTGACCAATGAAATCCGCTTTGTGTGGTCAACGTTGATAACCCATAATACGAGTCACAAATGGTCAGAGGGGCCAACGATGGTTTGGGAACACCAGGTATCAACTAGCAAGCACAAGGACCTTCAATAAGTAGTGGCACGGTGTGGCTACCATGTACAATGACCAACCAAAGTAGGCATATGTCACTGACCATGACCAAAGAAT